>CAUYON010027913.1:0-43759 GCA_963573935.1 Arctocebus calabarensis
CAGAAAATACCCCGAGACTAAAAGCCTAAAGGGGAGATGGGGAAAGACCGGGGGAGAAACGGAGAGAGCTTTTCTCTCCCCACTTGAGTTCTCTCTCTACCAGGAGCTTTAGTGTTTTCTGTATTCTTTTCTGTAAATAAACTCTGTCTTACCACTGGGGGTGGGGAGCCAAGGAGAATTGCTAAAGCTAAAATAAAATACTAAGTAAAAATTTTGGCATTTTCATTGTTCTAGGGAAAGAAAAACCTAAAGTTCAGGGTCCCCCAAAGAGAAGTTCTGGTAAACACTAGGGAACTGATGACAAACAATTAGGAAAAAATTATAGTTCAAGGTTATCATGCAGCCACAAGTTAAGGTACTGAGATCTCAGAGAAAAGTGGAATACAGAAATAACTTCCCAAAGTAAGCCCTACGCACAATTTCCCTCAAAACATTGGCATATTAAAAACCAAGCAGAAATGCTAAAGCTAAAATACTAAGTCCAAATGTTGGCATTTTCACTGTTCTAGGCAAAGAAAAATCTGGAGTTCAGGGTCCTTCAAAGAGAAGTAGGGTAAACACTAGGGAACTGATGACAAACTCGAAAGAGAACAGCCTTGTCTGTGTCAAGGAAACCTGCCGCATGCTATCCACCTGCCAAAACAAAGCTCCTTCTTGAAACATCATCCTGGCCTCTACCTTGGGATGCTATTAATAATGTAAAAGGTAGGTTTCCAATGATTTTGAGCATAATATGAGGTGAAGTTTGAGGCTTATTTTGTTTTTTTCCCTAAACTGTATTCCAAATTCTCATTGACAGTAAATTAGATACATCAAGCGTAGCACAGTCACACAATACCACAGTACATGGAAAAAGGAACCAGTGTCAACAATATGGTTCAATTCATAGCCAGATCTGCAAAAGTGCACTTTGCATGAATCACACTAGCCTACCTGATACTCTTCCTTCTTTTAACTATAAACAGATTTCTTTCTTTCTTTCTTTTTACTTTACTGCGGGGCTTCAGCGATTCTCTTGCCTCAGCCTCTCAAGTAGCTGGGACTACAGGTGCCCGCCACAACGCCTGACTATTTTTTTTTTGTTGCAGTTTGGCCGGGGCTGGGTTTGAACCTGCCACCCTAAGTATATGGGGCTGGTGCCCCACTCACTGAGCCAAAGGTGCCGCCCATAGATTTCATTTTTTAAAGGCGTTAGCCTCATACTATCTCATTTTCCATAACTATTCTGGCTATAATTCTTGGTAATTTCAATTTTCTTATCTCCAACTACTATACCTACCCCTATCAAGTGAACATGAAAGAAAACAAAACAAACACAAACATATAGATTCTATCTATCTATCTATCTTGTGACAAAGTCTCACAATATTGAGTAGAGTGCCATGGCGGTATCGTAGTTTATAGCAGCCTCAAGTTCTAGAGCTTAAGTGATCCCCTTGTTTCAGCTCCAACCCCTGCCCACACACACACTGGAGCTGGCACTACAGGTGTGCAGCATGATTCCTGGTTAGTGTTTTTTTTTTTTTTTTGCTATGGAGCTCGTGGCTTGCTCAGGCTGGTCTTGAACTCCTGAGCTCAATCCATCCAGCTTGGACTGCCAGAATGCTAGGATTACAGGCATGAGCCACTGCTCCCAGCCCACAGATTCACTTTTAATTTATGTACACAAACCTTAAAGAGGATTTAAGTCCAACTCAGCAATTCTAATATTATTTGACTTCCCTCATCAATTTATTTCTAGAGTCCCCACAATCTTTTAGAAAAGATTTCACTTTTTGCCTCTGCCTCAATCTTCAGTCTCTTCTTCTTTATCTTTAGTTAACAGTTGATAATCTGGCTTCTTATTTAACTGAGGAAACAGACGCAATGAGAAGGAAAGTTCCACACAGTTTGCTTACTTGCCTGCACTGTTAGATTCAATGATCAATTCTCAGTCTTCATCTCCTTTGATCTGTCAGCAACATCTGATCGTGCTGATCACTCCCTACTCCTCAGCACTTTCTTTACCTGACTTCTAGTACACTGCCCTGTTTCGGTTTCCCTCTTATCATACTGGTTTCACCTTCACACACTCCTCTGTTATTTCCTCTTCCCTCAACCTCTTCACATTGAGTGTCCAAGATCTAATTTTTAGTCTTGCATCTTCCCTATCTCTACTTATTCCCTTGGAAATTTTATCCAGTAATATCATGGCTTTAAATATTACTTTTTAGATATTTGATCATGACTCCTAAATTTGTGTCTCTGTAGGCCTTTCTCCAAACTTGTATATCCAGCTGCTTATTTGTTATCACCCTTAGTGAATCCAAAACTGAACTCCCAATCTTCTTACCCCAAACCTGATGCACTCACAGACTTATCCATGCAAATCATATTCTATAACTTGTTCAGGCCAACCCTAAATTCACCCTTGATGACTGACACATTCTCTTTTCTTATATCTGGGAAGATTGTCAAGAAATCCTGTTGATTTTGCTTTCAAAATTGATTCATAATCCAACCATTTCTCATCACCTTCACTGCTACCTTGCTGGACCAAGTATTGCCTAGATACGCTAATAGCCTCCCAACTGGTCTTCTATCTTGCCTATATCCATCTTCGATAGAGTAGCAAGAGCCTTTTAAAAGGCTATGCTATTATTCTGCTCAAAATCCTGCACTGGCTCCCCATTTTACTAAACATGAAAACCAAAGTCTATACAATGACCTCTGAGGCCATAATGATCTGCTTCTTTCTGCCCTCCATTACCCTTCTGATCTTCCCACGTTTTCACTAGATATCCACATGACTACTTCCCCCTACTACTGCAAATGTTGGTTCAAATGCTACCTTATCAATGCAGTAGACCAGCACCCTGGGACCTTTAATTAAACAGTTGATAATTTGGCTTTCATTCCCCTTGCCAGGCTCTACTTTTTGGCACGACACTTATCACCTTCTAACATACTATATTATTTGGTTATTCATAATGTTTATTATTTATTGTCTGTCTCTTCCTCTTAGAATGCATCCTCCCTTATGGCAAGAATCTTTTTTCTTTTTTATTGTTGGGTAATCATTGGGGGTACAAAGAATCAGATTACACTGCTTGCATTTGTTAGGTAAAGTCCCTCTTATAATTGTGCCCCACCCCAAGAGATGTGTCACACACCGTGACCCCCAAACCCTTCTTTCCTTCCCTCTCTCCACTCCCCCATCCATCACCAAGTATTAGCATCAATTACTCTCATATCAGAATTGAGTACATTGGAAATTCTTGCTTCTCCATTCCTGTGACGTTTTACTAAGAAGAATGTGTTTCAGCTCCATCCAAGTTAATACAAAAAATGTAAAGTCACCACCCTTTTTAGTGGCTGAACAGTACTTCATATACTAAAGCTTGTTAAACCATTTCTGGATTAGTGGGCATTTAGGTTGTTTCCACAATTTGGCAACTGTAAATTGAGCTGCAATAAACAGTCTAGTGCAAATGGCCTTATGATAAAAGGATTTTTTTTCTTCTGGCCTAGATGCCTAGTAATGGGATTGTAGGATCAAATGGGAGGTCTGGTTTGAGTTCCTTGAGGATTCTCTCATACTTCCTTCCAAAAAGGTTGTATCAGTCTGCAGTCCCACCAGCAGTGTAAAAGAAAGTGTTCCCTTCTCTCCACATCCAGGACAGCATCTGCAGCTTTGAGGCTTTGTGATGTGGGCCACTCACATTGGGATTAGGTGATAGATATCTCAAGGTGGTTTTGATTTGCATTTCTCTGATAATTAGTGATGAGGAGACTTTTTTCATGTTTGTCAGACATTTGTCTGTCTTCTTTAGAGAAGGTTCTATTCCTCTCACTTGGCAAGGATCTTTTTTGATTGTTTTAACCAACACATTGCCCACCAACAATGCTAGCACTTCTTTTTTGGGGGGGTGGAGTTAGGAAGAGGGTCTTACTCTGTCACCCAGGCAGGAGTGCAGTGTCATGATCATAGCTCACTAAAGCCTCAGGTCTCCAGAGTAGTTAGGACTATAGGCACTGTGCTTAGATAATGTTTTTTTTTTTTTAATTTTTATAGAGATGGGGTCTTGCTATGTTGCCTAGGCTAGTCTGAAACTCCTGGCCTCAAGTGATCCTTCTGCCTCAGCCTCCCAAAGTATTGAGATTACAGATGTGAGCCACTGTGCCTGGCTGCTGATATATATTAATTATTCAATAAATATTTGTTCAGTGAAAGAGTCTGTAGCCATATTCTTCCTCTGAAGTGGATAAATCATTAGTGCTTATATGTATGAACAACTTGTACATGGAGTTCCAGCCTACTTTACCTCAGTAACTTTGCTCTTCCCATTGTTCTTTCTCTTCCATCAGTTTCTTTCCCTTTTCTAGATCATTACAATCCTCACTTGCTCTTAAAATATCTTTAAAAATCTGCCCTTATTCATCAAGTTCAACTGCTACTCTTTCATTTCTCTTTTTTTATAATAAAACTAGAAAATTTTCTATATTCACTAACTCCACTTCCAATATTCTCATTCTTTACTCAACTTACCATTTACCTTACTAAGAATAAAAGCCCATAGGCCTTATAATAGCTCAGTATACTCTGGCCTCCCACTGGGTCCTGACGTCTGCCCCCCACCAGCCTCCCCTCAGTCAGGTCCTGCCACATTAGCCTCCTCCTGGCTGTGCCTCCTACTGATTTCTACACCAGGAATGATTCCAAGTACCATACGTCGATTCTTTCTTTGTTTGAAAGTCTCCATTTTATTGTTATTTATTTATTTTTTTTTTTTGAGACAGACTGTCACGATGTTGCCCTGGGTAGAGTGCCATGGCATCACAGCTCAAACCTCAAACTCTTGGGCTTAAGCGATTCTCTTGCTTCAGCCTCCCAAGTAGCTGGGACTACAGGCGCCCGCCACAACGCCTGGCTATTTATTTTTTTATAGTTGTCATTGTTGTTTGGCAGGCCCAGGCTGGGTTCGAACCCGTCAGCCCTGGTGTATGTGGCCGGCACCCTAGCCACTGAGCTACAGGCGCCTGGCCTAAAAGTCTTCATTTTAACACAATGAACAGACCTCATTGTAGTGGTTACCTTCCTAAGGAACTTCATTCAGATGGCCTATTTTGTTACCTTAACTGGAGAACGTGTCATCATCTCTCCAGATCCTCTCGGGAATATTCGTGCTTGAGCAATCATTTCCAATACACTTGTTTTCCCAGCACTCTGATCTCCAACTACAACAACCTTAGTACAAAACAAATAACATTTATTCATGTTTCTCTGAAGCCAAATTAAATTTAAGTAGATCTGGAATGCTGCTCTGAGATTTTTAGTCTTTTTTTGTTTGTTTGTTTGTTTTGAGACAGTGCCTCATTCTGTGCTCTGGGTAGAGTGCTATGGAATCACAGCTCAAAGCAACCTCAAATTTCTGGGCTGAAGCAATCTTCTTGCCTCGGCCTCCCATAGCTGGCTCTACAGGCACCTGCCATAATGCCCAGCTAATTTTTCTACTTTTAGTAGAGATGAAATTTTGCTCTTACTCAGGCTGGTCTCAAACTTTTGAGCTCAAGCAATCCACTTGTCTCAGCCTTCCAAAATGCTAGGATTACACATGTGAGCCACCATGCCCAGCTTTTTAGTCCTTGAAAATATTTACAGTTAAAGAAATAATTTTTTAAAAATCCATGAAAAAAATTATGGTTGATACATGTATGCATGTTGAAAAAAATAAACTGTAAAGCATTAACTGAATCCATTATTTATAGCCAAATGTTTATTTTAAAAAACTTATGCTAATTTAGACTACTATTTCTAAAATGAGATTACTAACTTTCTACAAATCTTTCCCATAGCTATTCTTTCTAAATACATTTTCAATTCTATTAAATTAAATTTCACTCATTTTCCTAAATTGATCTACTATTCAGTAATTAAATGTCATAGATATTATGAATAAATAATACCTAGTAGCTTTCCTTGATAACATAAATACAAACAACACACAAATATTAGGTAGCTATAATGGACCAAAATAGCTAAACGATATTACTTAGGATATCACCTGGAACACATGAATAATCTTATATAAAATATATATTCCTATGTGCATATACATGGATATATGTGGTCTAAAAGTGTGTACATACGTACATATAATTTTTAAGAAGCTAAATTGCCTTTTTGCTAATGGGCAAGTTCACTGTCTAATAAGTGTTTTACTTACTCGTGGCAGATGATCTTGTGTATTATAACTGGCATCATAATCAGAGAGAACATCAAGCACTTCAGAATACATGTCAATCAAAGACTTCTGTAAAATTTAAAAATAATATGGAATAAGCATTTAAAAAAAAAAAGAAAGAAATACCAAAAACAGGTCAAGAAAAAAACCTGATAAATTTAAATTCTTTTTCCATAATCATTGTATTGTTTATTCCTAATTACATACATTATTTTCACAGTAAAAACTAAATGGTACGGAATAAAAATTCCATTTCTTTTTACTCAGTTTATTTTATTTAGTGATAAACTGATTCAATAAGGTTCATTAACTTAGGATTTCTAAACCTTCTAGTTAAATGATAACAAAGAATTTTTTTAAGAGAGTCAGACTTGGTCACCTTTGGTAGAGTGCCATGGCATCGTACCTCAAAGCAACCTCCAACTCCTGGGTTTAAGTGATTCTCTTGCCTCATACTCCCAAGTAGCTGGGACTACAGGCACCTGCCATAACACTTGGCTGTTTCTTAGAGATGGAGTCTTGCTCTGGCTCAGGCTGGTCTTGAACCTGTGAGCTCAGGCAATCCACCCACCATGGCCTCCCAAGTGCTGGGACTACAGATGTGAACCACTGTGCTAAGCTAGAGAAATTATTTAACACTGATGACCTAATATTAAATGCCCAACAGAGGAAGACCATTAACAGAAAAAAGGGCCAAGTAAGGAGTCAGGTGATCAACTGGCAATGAAATTATTATTTGTCAAGTTTGGCAATAGAGAGAGAAGAAAGCAGAGAAAACGCATAAGTAAGTGCCTAAAGAAAGGATAAAACAAGAGAAATAACCATGAAGAAGACAGCAAAGCAATAAAACTGGTTAAGTATACCCTGATAACTGGGCAGGTTAAAACATGAATGCCAAGGGCAAACATCCTGTGCTGTTTCTCTCTGTATAACCACGAATGAACATGGTACCTGCATGTAACAAATGTCAAATAATTATTTGATGAATGGGAAAGATGGGTATAGTCAATCATTTCATAAATAAGTTTCAATGCTAAGATAGGAACAATATGAAGGTTCTAGGTTCCTTTCATCTCTTAATACCTAGAAATAATTAAATGGCAAACAACTGCCAACCCATCTATCTAAAAATAAACAAAAAAATTTTCATTACCATTGCATTTTATGAGAGAAAACAGTTTCTACGGTTAAATTCTTGATAATACAATAACATTCACAACTACTAAATGTCTCTTGTAAATCAGCCAGTGTATTTATCTGTTTTGTGTAGTCATGATTTAGAGTCAGAGCTACTAATGCATGTTGGTTAAATCAGAACTATGTTATCTTTGGACTCTGGTTACAGAACGTGTGTGCCATGATTTACTGCTATTTTGCCACATATGAATTGTTTACTTATAAGAAATTTAACTTAAAAGAATTACTTCTATTTAATTTAGCAAATGCAGCTTGCTATGATGGAGAATAATAAGATTTAATGGTAATTACCAATGTGCTTATGATAATAATATCAGCATATGCTTTTTCAAAAATTCTTTAAATACTTAAGAATCCTCAGGGAAACAATGTTAATTTTTTTTAAAAAAAAACCAAAGTGGCCTAATCATTCACTAGAAAAACAAGTAAAGCATGGATAGCAAGTCATTTAAATGTCTATCAGCTAATAATTCTGATTTTATGATATAGAAATTAAGCCTAGAGATAAACTAAGTATTTCAGAAAATAAATTGATTGACAAGAAATGACTCTTAAAAGCATAAAGATGTTATGGGCTTAGTATAAACCAAATCTTTGGAGTCTATAATTTGTAAACTTGATGTTAATACAGGAAGAACTCCTCCAAACCCTAAGGACATTAGGTTAGAAAAAAAGAATGACAGAATATGTTAAAGCTCTGCAAAAATTGGTTTTGATGAACACAATATTAAGTAGTAAGGTTCTGAGAATTAACAAATTAAGATTAACTTAAAATACCTTAAGCTTTCTATGATGGATACCTTTGTCATCTTTCTGCAATACTAATTTTCTCAATTCTTTGTTCTCTTTTTCTAATCGTTCCAAGATTCTTTGATACTTTAACTGTAACAAAATAATACACATAGCTATATAAGAAAAAGGTTTACAGACAATATCAAGTCTAAGTTAAAATATTCAAAAATCCTAATGCCATATCTTTTATTTAAAATGAATTATCTACAGGAAGGTTATACGGAATTAAAACAAAAAATAAATAAAAAGAATTATTAATTTTAAAGCTTCTACAAAAATGTTGAGAATAAACTATAATATCTCAAACAGTAAAATTCATTATAATTTTCTATCATAATTTAGCATTTCATCTGAAGATTTCTTTGCTACTTACATTGAAGAAATTATTTTATAATACTAAAAATGTACAAGTTTACAGAAACAAATTCTTAAGTACAATCTAAGAAGCAATGTTTCCTACTATATCAAAATTTTAAGTCTTTGTTACACGGTCATTTGATAAAAATTCAAATTCTTCCCATTCATTCCCCACATTATTTTATGTTTTAATTAAGGAGATAGATAATAAAAGCTAGTGGTATGGAAGCATGGATTATATGACAGGCTCTCCAATGGTGTTTCCCATGGATTTACTACCTTTGCCTTCATAGAAACCTCCTGAGGCAGGGATTATACAGATTAGGAATTTGACATTAAGAACATTTTATAACCTGACCAGGGCCACCTAAGCTTGTAGGTGGTAAAGAAACAGGATTTTGAACATACATCTGAGTTATAGCCTCAAACTCTTCTAAGTTTTGTTAAGTTACCATGTCCAGAGATAATACACCAATATTTAAAAGAATGACACCAAAACAGATTTTAAAGACTGACGGTTATTCAGGTTATTTTGTCAAAGTAGTTGCTTAGCTACCCATTTTTCTTCTCAAATTTGATCTTTTCTTTTTTTTTTTGAGACAGAGCCTCAAGCTGTCACCCTGGTAGAGTGCAGTGGCATCACAGCTCACAGCAACCTCCAATTCCTGGGCTCAAGTGAGTCTCCTGCCTCCGCCTCCCAAGTAGCTGGGACTACAGGCTCCTGCCACAACGCCCAGCCATTTTTTACTTGCAGCTGTTATTATTGTTGTTTGGTGGGCCCAGGCTGGATTCGAACCCACCAGCTCAGGTGTACGTGGCTGGCACCTTAGCCTGTTGAGCCACAGGCGCTGAGCCAAAATTGATCTTTTCTAATTTGTATTCTTAGTTTTGATTTCTTCTACCACCATTAACAATGTACAGAAAAAATAAAAATTACTCCCTCCTATAATCAGCAGACTATTTATGTCCACCTTACATCATGCCTTTTATAATGAAAAATACTTCTTAGACAAATGTTTAGGAGGTTTTATCTTTCAAGAAGAAGGTAAATAATAGGAAATCATAGTTCTACCCTCTGAGAATGTCCAACTTAAGCCAAATTGAAGGAAAACATAACATTGTTGAATTATACAGTATGAGACAGGTAGAACTACAAGGGAGATTCTACTATAACATATTTTTAAAGGGCGGTGCCTATGGTTCAAAGGAGTAGGGCGCCGGCCCCATATGCCATAATGGTGGGTTCAAACCCAGCCCCGGCCAAAAACTGCAAAAAATAACATAAAATAAAACCCGCCTATTTTTAAATAAACTTGTTCATTTATATCAAATAATACAACAAAATTATGCTAATATCTAAGAATTAGAGCTTTGCTGTTTAAGATGGCAGCCACTAGCCACATGTAGCTATTGATGAGCACTTAAAATACAGGCTGGTCTGAATTGAGACGTCCTGTAAGCAAAAATGCACCTCATTAATATTTTTTTAGACTTGACTACATGATGAAATGATACTACTTGGGACAGACTGGGTTGAAGAAAACATATATATTATCTCTTTTAGTCCTTTTTTATATGAAAATTTAAAATAATATGCTTTGCATATTTCAAGTGGACATTATTAATGTAGATAAAGCTATGCTTTATTATGTCATGAACACTCTGATATAGTGTTTCGTGAAGGCCCACTGGCTGACTATTGCAACTCTACAAGCCAAAGGGTTGTTATCAATGGCTGTATAAGGGTGAATGGATTTCTACTGGTTCATTTCTTTGTAAACATGAAATGAATTTGGGGAGTCCACATTTCCTAGGGATGAAAGCATTCTTTGGTACAGATGCCAATTTGAAGCCATCCTATAGAGATGTGCTAAAGGGCTGTCTGCTAAAGTTTAACTACAATAATAATTCCAGAACTTTAGAATACATCAGAATTACATTGAGGGCTCTGGGGTAGGCACGGTATGGGGTCAAGAATGTATATTTCTAACAAGTTCCCAAAAGATAGTAATGCTCCTACTCCAGAGACCACAGTGGAAACTGACTACAGATGGAAATCACCTCCCTGGGAAGTCTTAAAAAAGTATATTTGGTACTTCCTGAGTCTAGTGTATAAGCAGGTATGAGACTTAATGAAGAGAGACATCAAATAAATCTGTGACTTAAAATACGCTACAAATTAAGTATCCCTAAACTTGATCTGAATGTTTTGGAAAATGCAAAATCCAAAATACTCCAAACCTTGAAACATTTTGAGCACTAACATGATACTCAAAGGAAATGTTCATTAGAACATTCTGGAGTGTGAATTTTCAGATTAGAGATGCTGAACTGGTTAATTATAATGCAAATATTCCAAAATCTGAAAAAATCTGAAATTTGAAACACTTCTGGCCCCAAGCATTTCAGATAGGGGAGATTCAATCTCCAGTTGTTTATTTCATCCATCCTTGATGCTTATTATTTCATTTCATTTATTTATTTATTTTACTATAAACATATACCTAAGATAAGCCTTTTAAATTAAAAAAATAACTTCTTAATTATTGAATATGATTGAAAAACTGATAAGTGATGCATCAGTTTGGCACTATAATGTTTCCTACTCATTACATTGCACAAAACAGGTCTTTATTATTTTTATTTTTTTTCATGAAGCTTGAATTTGGCTCCATAGAATAGTCTTTAAAATAATGATCTTATCATTAAATCTAACAGAATAGCTTTTCAAAGCAGTGCCAGAAATATCTTTAGAAAACTATTACCTGATGGTTTCAACATTCAGAGAAGCACAGTAAAAGGTTCCTGATGGCTTACTAGAACAATGGGGTAGAACACTCAAATTTCTTTGACTGTTACCTTAAGTAATTGGCCTATCAATATAAAAATGCAAGCATGAATTTACACAAGGACAACCACTTTCTGTTTTCAGTTTCTCTTTAAAATTAGAAGTACAAGATTCACTAAAATAAGCTTTTTTACATAAATGAGTTAAATGCATAGTTGTCTAGCTTCTACAATATTTCTAATTTCTCAATTAGCTTTTGTTATCTACTGATAGTAAGGTTCTATTATTAAGCCATTCCACATTTTTTTCAGTTGAAAAAATAAATTTCTATATCACCAAATTTATACTAGAATACAGTAAGAAAAAGTCCCTCTTACTTTTCTTACTCATCAGAATTACCTGTGTATGTAGAAGTTCTTCTTGAAGCTGGTCAATTTTCTCTTTGTCTGACACCTAAATATTTAAAAAAAATTAATTTTACTTGAGTAGAATTAGGTTAATATAAAATATAAAAATATACAATAAATTAAAGTTTTTTTCAGTATTAAGAGTAAAAAATTTAAAGCAATTGATTTGAGAAAGTAAAAATACATATATTCATTGATAAAACAAAATTTTACAGTAGAAGTAAATACTTAAAATAAATTTCGTGCTGCCATTCTAGTCATTTCTTACAAAAGCTTGGTTAGAAAAATAAGAGATCAACACATATGGCTACCATATTCTGCAGAGGTTGTTTTGTACGAAAGCTTAGGGACTTAGATACTTGGAGACATAAAGTATTGATACCCCTCCAGAAATATGTTTTGGGAAATCAGATACAAGTTATTGTTTACAGCTATCAAAAACGTTCATTGGTCATAGTGTGTATTTTCAGGAACTATTACCCATTTGTATATTTTAAGTAGGGAAGTGAATAATATATAGAACAACTGGCATTTTCAGAGCTTTATATGGAACCAAAGGCTTGCTTTTAAATTTAGTTCTAATGCAAGATCTGCTAACCCATAATACAGAGAATGCTTCTGTAGCAATGAGGCCAAGTAAAACAACTAAAGCTGACTTGAACATAAAACAAAAAACAGAATAAAATCCACAGGTATTGTGTAAACTACTTCCAATTGTTATTAATGCTAATAATAGTTCTAGGATCAAATATTCAAAAAAACCCCAAAGAACTTTAACTTATAACAAGTTCTAAAGTAGTCACAATACAAAGCTGAACACAAAATCCAATGATTAAAATAAAAATGTTGTCATGACAAATCCACATAACGTGCTTTGACTTCTTGGTGAGGTGCAGAAGTTGTCATCCTCAGCCTTTAAAAATATCTGTCTAGTTTCTAAAAATAAAAATGCGTAAATATGAATTTATTTCATAGGAGAAAAAAAGTTAAATTCATATTCTTCATCTAAATTCTTGTTGATGTTCACTCATTGGTTATTTAAGCAGTTAAGATGTCATGGCAGCAAATATACATGAAAATGTTTTCAACGATTTGCTTATTGAGGTAAACATTAATAAGTCTTGTCCATGCTACAAAAAGTTCTTTTCAGATTTTAATTCCTATGTCAAATACTTTCTCAAAATTTCCCCCCAGATTTGATTTATATAAACAAAAAGTACATTTTTTTCTTGAAAAGCCTATGCCTAAAAATCTCCAAAAATGATTTTTGAATTAGAAAAAAAATAATATAATGAAAACTTTGTTTTACCATTCCAGTAAAGCAAGTAGAGCGTTACTGGCAGAAGCTTTTTTCATTTTAATTATGTGTGTTTGTGTAGAATGGACAATAATTATTAATAGTCTCCTAAACTGTGAGGAGACGAGCAAGAAAGAGAGGAGCCCACAACCCAAAAAACAAAATCTGGAAGACGACTGAAGAAATCAGTAATTCTACATTATGATCACATGGCATGCCATCTTACATAAACGTGGTCATAAAATTAATAATGCAGAGGAAAATTCCTCATTCATTTTAAAAAGGCATTTTGATTTACACTTCCCATTAAATATTCATCCTAATTTATAAGTTAGTATGAATGCATAAACAATATTAGTATAAACTGTTTTAGTTTTGAATGTGAGTACTTAACTGATTCCATGCAATGCACCTATCTTCAATTCTACAGAAAATCCAACATGACTTGCTAGCTGAGGCAACAATTTTTTTTTTTTTTGGATACAGAGCCTTAAGCTGTCACACTGGGTAGAGTGTCGTGGCATTACAGTTCACAGCAACCTCCAATTCCGGGGCTCAAGCAAGTCTCCTGCCTCCGCCTCCCAAGTAGCTGGGACTACAGGTGCCCACAACAACGCCCGGCTATTTTTTTTTTGTTTTTTTTTTTTTGGTTGCAGCCGTCATTGTTGGTTGGCGGGCTCAGGTTGGACTCGAACCCGCCAGCTCAGGTGTACGTGGCTGGTGCCTTAGCTCGCTGAGCCACAGGCGCAGAGCCCTGAGGCAACAATTTGAAAACTAACACAATTACAAAGTTAGAATGTTTATTATAAGCCAAAGGCTATAAAAGGTTAACTTAGTAATTTGGTAAAATAAAAATGTTATATAAAAAAT
The DNA here is from genome assembly GCA_963573935.1 of Arctocebus calabarensis. Classification (NCBI taxonomy): domain Eukaryota; kingdom Metazoa; phylum Chordata; class Mammalia; order Primates; family Lorisidae; genus Arctocebus; species Arctocebus calabarensis. The sequence goes on from CAUYON010027913.1 coordinate 13,933, forward strand.
TAATGATATAAAGTTATTAGAATAGTATAAATACAATATTAGTATTTAGTGATCACAACTGTTTAAGATTTTTCTAAATTTGAATTTTTAGGAATATTTAAATTTATCATTTGCCTTTCTGGCACAATTGTTAATAAATCGTGCATAGTTTACTAATATATTTCTATCTGTTTACTTTAATAGAAAATCAAAATCAACCTTAAATTATATAACAAGTGGTGGTGGAGTCAAGAATTAGACCTAGTATCTTCTAAGAAATAATATTAAAAACTTTCAAGTTTATAAAACAAATATAAAAGATTGATGAGAAGATACTTTTCTGTATTTTAAAAACCAGCACAATTATTTGCAATATAGCACTCATTCATTTAGGTCTTAACTAGCAATTTCAGTATGTTTGATTTTAATGTGCTTTACTAGTAAAATTCATCCACTTACAAAAATAAGTTTAGGGCCTGTTGTTTAATATATTCAGTTCGAATTAAGACATTAATTTAAAACTCACCCTGACCGAAATGGTTATCAATGGTCTTGAAACCAGAGCTTTTCTATAATTCCAGGGCTGTGAAACTGATCGAGAAAGAGCGGAATCCTCCGCAGAAACAAGCTAAAGCTGAAAGAGAAAAACTTTTACTAGCTCCTCACAAAACCAAGCCTGATTTAAAAGTTTTAAGTATTTCTTTCTATATAGTGGTTGTGGCTATTCTGAAGTACGTATATAAAACAGGCATTCTGAAAATTTCTATGTATGTACATATAACCACAGGAAGTAAAACTACTAATGGTCATTTTAACCTACTGTCTCTGAGTAAGCTCTTTTGCTCAGAAGATACAAGAAAACTTACTAATTGCTACTAGTAAGATACTAAAAAATGATGAGCTACCTTATCTTCGAGAAGGTAAGGGAGAAGGATTAAAAAGTAACAAAAAGTACCTGTGGTTTTCTGCCTCAAGTAAACCTCAAATGAACAGAATGATAAAATCTCGTGAACTAGGATTTTGATAATTATGACAGTGAAGAGCTGAAAAGTCATCTCTGTTCTAACTATAGAGAAAAAGGAGAAGATACAGTAAGGAAATAGTTGTTCAGGGCAGTAAAGAAAATAGATCTCATCATAGAAGAGCACACGTCATTTTCAAAATCTCGTTTACTTGGCTTGGCGCCTGTGGCTTAGCGGGCTAAGGCACCAGCCACGTACACTTAAGCTGGCAGGTTCGGATCCAGCCTGGGCCTGCCAAACAACGATGGTTGCAACCTAAAAATGGCCGGGCATTGTTGTGGGCGCCTGTAGTCCCAGCTACTTGGGAGGCGGAGGCAAGAGACTCACTTTGAGCCCAGGAATTGGAGGTTGCTGTGAGCTGTGATGCCACAGCACTCTATCCAGGATGAAAGCTTGAGGCTCTGTCTCAAAAAAAAAAAAAAAAAATCTCGTTTACTTTTATACAAGGTCATCTATAAAGAGGATAGGAACAGGCCCTGTTTGGTACTCAACCAAGTACAGCCTAATAAACAAAACAGATGAAGGTACAGTCCTGCCTGTCTCTAGTTTAAAAATAGGGAAATGGAGGTTGAGAAGGGTAAAATGGATAATTCCATAAATATCAAAATATCAAAAATAGGAACAATATCTCTAAGTCTAAATCAAGACTAGCAAAGTAGGCCTAAAATGAATAGTAACCTTCAACAATGTAGAAAAAGGAATCACTATTTATTACTGATATCCTCTGAACTGTCAGACTCAAAAGAACATCGATGATCTTAAACCATATATAAGAATTTTAAAATGGTAGAACTATGGGACTCCAAATTATCATTATGAAAAAACACTTAAGAACAACATGTAACTAGAGCTACATTCATATTTCAAAGTAACACACAGAACATACTAGCTCCTTCTATCATTCTGTAACAAAACTAATAGATATACGGCTCAGCCTAAGTATCCAATTTGTGAGAATACTTAAATGGTACAATCACAGGATACAGAACAGAGAATGTTCAAGTACCATTTAAAGTAAGTCCTTGTTGGTTTAAATGCATCCAATTTAATTTAAACATGCAAGAGAACACCTATTTTTTTCTACCTATGTTATTCATTCACTGAAAGCAACACGATACACAGGAGTTGATTTCACAGCCATGGAATTGAGAAAAGTCAGGAAGTGACACTGAAAAAATAATCTATAATGAGTACTCTCAATATTAACCACCACCAAATGAGATGAGGTGAGTGAGAATTATTACACAAGTAAAACTGGTTGCTTTGAATATCAGAATCCATAGGAATTATGAGACTCGATCTTTTTCCCTTAATTAACTTTAGAACTATTCTGATCTAGCAGATGTTATGTAGGTAGTTGATTCAAGATCTCAGGAGTATTATCATTAAAATCATTACATTTATTTCACTTTAACCTAAAAGTTTCTTCAGCACATAAATCTTGAAATCTTCACTGCGGGATTATCTAACAGCCAACCAAAACCATATTTTTAAAGACTTCTTGCTCACACCAATAACTAGGTATTTGAATACATTTATGCTGATATTTATTAGAATCTGTTTTTTATTAATCAGAAGTATACAAAATTTCCAATGTTTAATCCCTCTGTTGTCTAAGGAGAAAATTTATTTGCACTCACCTTATTAATGTAAAAAATTTATCTAAGTATATAAGAAGAACATGTTTTTGCCCAAAAGGCAAGTAAAAATAATTTTCTTCTATAAGAATATGAATGTTCTCTGTTGACACATTTTAGCTAAAACAAACAAACATCATTTTTTAATTGAAGCTAGTCATCTATAGTCATCCTTTTCATTTTAGAAATAAAAACTTGGAGAACAAGCAAGTTGGCTACACACTTGGTGTGACTCAATGACTGGACCAAGTATTAATAGCAATTCATAACCTTATTGTAATTATAAATCCATGGACCTCCCAGATAACTTAATTTTCAGAAACTAAACTTCTGTGCTTGAGCTTGATTATTTTGGGCTTTGACGGTACAACCTATCCCAGAAAAGCTCCATGTTTATTTATATAATGTATGTTTCATATTTTTACTGTCAAAAATAACTTCTCATAATTAGAGTCCATGAATGGAATAAGGCGACATGATCTTGGCAGAAATGGCTGATTAGTGTGAACACCTCAGTAGCCCCCTTAAACCATCCATCACCTTGCGCTTCTGTTGGGCATAGCTCGTGTTATACTGGCCAGCAGCTCTGCGTGCTTCCTCTTCATGCTCTTGAATTTGCTGTTGTAAGAGAATGAGCTCACCAAGCAGACCCTGCCATGAGTTTACAATGAGGAGAAGAGGAAATTGGGGAGGAGAACAATGTTAAACCAAAAGATACAACAAAGGATCAGAAGTAAGATGGGGAGGTATGCATAGCTTAAAACAAAAATGGAAACTCAAGTACCTGTAGAGCCATCATATAATTGGGCTCTGTACTGCATTTCCATTTTCCCCCTCAGTAAAATTAGGGGTCTCAGAAAAATAAAACAGCAGTTAAAAAGTGAAAAGAAAAATATAATAAATGCTAAATAAAACAAGCCAGATATATAACACAGCACATGGTAGAACCTAGACTAACTGGTCAGCTTGAAAGATGGCCCTATAGTTCATCAAATTTCCAGTAACAGGATAATACTTCAACCCTTATTTTTGAATTGCCAAAATGGACTAGTAAATGCTGCTGATATATTTTAACAGTGTTGACCTTATAGGTTTAAATCTTCAAGTTCTTAAGCATAATTTTCATAGGGTTGACTGAAGATCTTTATAGCTTATTTACTTATCCTTCTTAATATTTTTTCTTGATATCTGATTTCTTCAATTAAAGCTTACAGTCTCTAAAAACTGTTAATTTGAGATTTCCAGCACCAAGTTAATCAAAGTTTTATATTAATTTATATATTCTCTGTGCCTTTGCACACAAACTTATTTGATTAAAATTTTGAAACTAGTTGATTTTTTTCTATATGACAAGTGAAATTCAACATTTGTTTCTAGATTCAATAGTACAAAATAATTTACAAAAACCTGAAGTTACCTTTAAAGATAGATCTTTTAAACAAATCAATAGACAATGCCACTAACGATCCCTGTCATTCCTGTAATTTTTCCCCTTTTTTTAATACCATTGCTTTTCATCCAGCAGAAAGTAATCAGGCTTATTAATTCGGTTACTTATCATAATCTCTTCTTTTAATTATTTAGGTGTTTGCATTTCTCAAACAATCTCCTTTAAATTAGGCTTCCTGGCCAGATGTAAAGGCTCATGCCTGTAATTCTAGCATTCTGGAGGTAGAGGATTGTTACAGCTCAGGAGTTCAAGACCAGACTGAGCAAGAGTGAGATACCATCTTTACTAAAAACAGAAAAATCAGTCAGGCATGAGGGTACTCGCCCTGTAGCCGCAGCCACAGGAGGCTGAGATAGGAGGATTGCCTGGGTCCAGGAATTTGAGGTTGCTGTGAGCTAGGCTGAGGTCATGGCACTCTAGCCTGGGTGACAGAGCAAGACTCTGCCTATGATGAATGAATGAATGAATGTGGCTTCCTATGTTGGCTCACACAGTAGTGCACCTGCTATATGTATATAACAGGAGTATTCTAATTTATAAAATGCCAAAGCAGTTAGAAAACACTAACTGTGCAGGTCTATGAGGCAAACAATTCTTTTTAATTTATATTTTAAACACTCTTCCTCTTCTCGAATCATTTCTTATATGTATATACAACCATACAGTCAATACTCTAATATATACTAGATTATATGAAAACACCCTATTTCTAGTGACACCTCACTTTCCTTCCAAGTCTGTTAATGAAGCACTCTTATGTGAAGATAGTTGAAATTAACTGTTACCTCCTGAAAAAAGCAGGAAGAAAACAAGAATTAGACATATAAAAAGCTATTTACACTATACTATACATCTTGAAGATAACTTACCCTAATTTAAGTCAAGTCTCACCCTACATACCAAGTGATAGGCTACATAGCTTCTGAGTGAAGGCCACGTAGAATGGCCAAGGGAAGAAATGTGCGTACCTACTGTGCAAGATGCACTCCTCAAAGCTACAAACTACATTTTTCAATGAATATTTGTCTGAACTTGAACATTTCACTTTTGAGAAATCGTATACAAATAATTATTTTTGAAACAGTATACATTATACATAAAACATAGTAATTTTTATAACAATAAATAATTAGTAACTACAGGTGATATAGTCTCTAAACATTTCCTGGCTACTGCCAATTTGACACTGCAGTTCTCAGTCTCCTATTTCATGTACAATGTTCTCAGTTGTTTTTTAAATTATAACATCAGATCAAGAAAATTAGTAATAACTCCAGACACCAAAATTTCAACTAAAAAATAACTGTGCTAACCTAAAAGTTAATGAGTTTGGTGGAAAAGTTCTTACGTAATATTGAAGCTGGGCATGGTTGCTCACACCTGTAATCCTAGCACTCTGGGAGGTCATGGTGGATGGATTGTTTGAGCTCAGGAGTTCAATTCCAGCCTGGGCAAGAGCAAGACCCCACCTCCACTAAAAATAGAAAAAAATAGGCATGCTGGTGCAGGCCTATAGTCCTAGCTACTTGGGAGGCTGAGGCAAGAGGATTGTTTGAGCTGAGCTCAAGGGTTTTGAGGTTGCTGTGAACTCTGATAACACCATGACAATCTCTCTATCCAGGGCAACGGAGTAAGACTGTCAAAAAAAAAAAAAGTAATCTTGAAATATCATGCTATAGTCTAAATATTTGTCCCTTGATAAATTCATATTTTCAAACCTAACCACAAAATGTGATAGATAGTATTAGGAAGTGGGGCCTTTGGATGATGTTCAAGTTATGAGGATTAATACAATACTCTTACAAAGAAAGCGACAGAGAGCTAGATGCCTACTCCTTTTGCTATGTGAGAACACAGGGAGAAGACACTATTATGTTACCATCCTCAACAGTTACTAAAACTGCTAGCACTCTGATCTCGGACTTCCCAGCTTTTAGAACTATGAGAAGTAAATTTTTGTTATTTATAAGCTACCTGGCTTATGATATTTTTGTTACAGCAGCCTGAATGGACCATGACAATTATAAGTCACTCCCATGAGAATACTTTTAAGATACTATAACTCTTAATAGTATTTTAAAAAGTTTACAGGAGAGCAAGGCCAATATCCTGATCATTTTTAATACCTAACACCTACAATAAGACCTAGAACATGAGATGTGTTACAGCCACCACATAGGACAGGGCTTGGCACATGTTTACTACTCCAGTGAATCAAATTACAACGCAATTTTACCTAGTAATCATTCAAAGTTTCTAGTATAAAATCCAAATAGGGGTTACCAAAAAAAAAAAAAAAATTCTTATTCCATATATAAACCATACATTAACCTCACAACCTGTTTTCCCACTTTTCACAATCCTCAGAAAAGATTCCATTGAAGAAAAGGGGAAGCAATCAATAATATGGTATTAACTCACACAATAATCCCAAGTATAAGAAAATAATGATTGCATATTATCATTATTCTCACCCTCCTCTTCCTCTTAAAAGCCAAAATTTATTATTTATTATTATTTTATTATGCCCCAAGACTTGTGCCAGAGGACTTTATATAACTCTAATAACAACATTTTCAGGTACGGTTTTCTCTTCTTTACAGAACAAGAAACTCAGAGAAACTAAATAACTTGTCTCAGGTTACAGTTTAGAAAGCTGGAAGGGCTGAATATTAATCCAGACATTGCAATTCTCAAATCTGCATCTGATACCACCTCTAATGTGGTCTTACTATTTTCAAAGTGCTACTGACCCACCATATTCAGTCTATATTTAAAGAGGAAAATGCTAATACTACAGTACAATGGGAGGTACACTTAAATTACCCTCTAGACCAGTAGTTGGCAAACTATAGTGAGCTTACTTGAGTAGTCTATAGCAACATTATGGTCTGCAGACATAAAACATTTGCTATCTGGCCTTTGTAAGGAAAAGTGCCAATCACTGCTTTAGAAATTTTATAGTGATTCTCTTCTGGCAAAAGAACTTTATGAAAATAAAGATTTCTTTCTTCCTCCATTTAAAAGATATTCCTAAGCACTAAACTACTTTTTACAATTTGAGTAATTCTATTTGATTAGCTAAAAAGAAGTATTTTCCTATTTTCTCCCCCTCAGTAACATACAATTCTGAAGAAGATATTTATAGCCACTGAATAATGTTCAATTCTGCAGAAGATATTTATAACCACTGAATAATGTTTATTATTGATTATCAGAAGGAAATAGTTCTTTATACTTGGGATTATTTAATTTGCAATCTTTATACTTTGGGATTATTTAATATACAATCCAGAAATATTATATCCTATTTTAATACTTGGAAAATTTCTATAAGAAATTTTAAGAGATGAACCAAACAGCCCGTTAATTATCAATATTATAATTTTATTAAATCTTTTATTATAAAATTATCTTAAAAAAGTGTTATAAACATATGCACATATTAAATAAAAATATTGACTTTTTTGAATGACATAAAAATGTTGTGTACTGTTATGAAATGAAGGCTGTCTATGTTGTAATTCCATTTTCCTCACACAGATATTCTCTGCTTTTCTTCTGATTGCTTAGCTTCCTATACTCTAGTGCACATGTGATCTGGCCTTTGTCTAAGAATCTAACCAAGTATAGCTGCTAGTTAAGAGTTACTGAATCTGTGGTTACTTTACAGTGCTGGTTGTGAGAATTTATTCGCCACAGTAACTACATTATTTGTTGTATAAGAAATCCCAGAAATGTAAATTCCATTTAAACAACATTGCTTTATTCCAACTCAGAATATTAGTACATGAACCACTTTTACAGCCTGGTTCTCCTCAATAATTGTCAAACATAAAGGGCAAGAATTCACAGGTAATCAGAGCAAAAACTGTTGACATAAACCAAATTTGTTTATTTTACATTAGCCCGTTTTATACTGAGTTAAATCAATCAACTAATTTTGCTAAGAGCTCAATACTATTCTAAGTGCTCTGAGAATAAAGATTTAGTGATAGAAATGGCCCACTAGCCCAAGAGTTTGAGGTTGCTGTGAGCTATGACGCCGCACAGTTGTTTGTGGGCAACAAAGCAAGACTCTGCCTCAAAAAAAAAGAAAGAAAGAAAGAAAGAAACAAACAAACAAAAGAAATGGCCCACTAAATAGTAAGAATGCAAGCCAAAGTAAAGTCTTTCACAGGGCAAGTATTTGAAACATTGAGAAAAGTGTAAGTAATGAAACTAACATGGTTATGAAGGTGATGAACTGTGCTTTATTGCTAAGTGGTAGAATAAAAAATAAGATATTTCAGAATTAAAAGCTGGAGATACTTTTATGCATGGTAAATTTTTACAGGAGCATTTGCTACACTGTGACCTGCCCTGTAATGAAAGCAGCTTAATTACAACTCTATTCAGTATTCTTAACAAATAATTGGGGGAAACAATTATTAAGTTTTTAATGGGCAAAATAATCATCAATTATAAAAAAGGTAACAAGAAATAGTCTACAAGGGCATTTATCATCAAATAAGCAAAACAGGAAATTATAACATAAAGCAATAAATTTACTTTTATTGTGTAAAATAAAATCTGTAAATATAATTAAATTTCCAATGTTAAATTCTCTTGCTTCTTCTATATTGCAGAGCTCCTGGTCAATCATTGATTATTCACTTATCACCTTAGCAGGATTTTAAGAAAATTATCAAAGTCAGGCTTGGAATCAGGGTTTTCATCCACCAAAGCGATCCCAGGCCATATTAGAGAAGAAGCAGACATGTAAGACCTTCCTGATCTGAGTTAGCGAAAAAAAATCCTATTACTCTAAGAGTCCATACTACCATACTGTAACAGAGGTTCCTTCTCCCCAGTTAGATTAGGTCATCTCTGCATATTAAGTTCACTCACCTTAAGGACCAAGGGCTGAGTTCCAAATAAGCTGCACATACTAGGCTAATTTCTACTAATTTTTCCCCTAGTAGTATGAATAGCCAAGAGTGTCCTTTGGTTAAAATAATGTCAATGCAGAGAGTATCAAAAAAGATCAAGTTTGGCCTGGCACAGTGGTGCATGCCTGTAAGCCTAGCACCCTGGGAGGCTGAGGCAGGTGGATTGCCTGAGCTCACAGGTTCCAGACCAGCCTGCACAAGAGTGAGACCCCGTCTCTGAAAATAGCTGGGTGTTGCAGCAGGAGCCTATAGTCCCAGCTACTCAGGAGGCTGAGACAAGAGAATCACTTGAGTCCAAAAGTTAAAGGCTGCTGTGAGCTATGACATTATAGCACTCTACCAAGGATGACAAAGTGAGACTCTGTCTCAAAAAAAAAAAAAAAAAAAGAAAGAAAGAAAAAAGTCAATGCAGAGAGTATCAAAAAGATCAAGTTTGGCTGGGCTTGGTGGCTCATGCCTGCAATCCTAGCACTCTGGGAGGCCAATGTGGTAGGATCCCTTGAGATCATGGCTTTGAAACCAGCCTGAACAAGAAAAGGATCCTGTCTCTACTAAAAAGCAGAAAAAAATTAGCTGGCTATGGTGGCCCAGGCCTGTAGTTCCAGGTATTTGGGCGGCTGAGACTGGAGGATTACTTGAGCCCAGGAGTTTGAGGTTGCTGTGAGCTTTGATGACCCCATTGCCCTCTAGCCAGGCAATAGAATGACTCTGCCTCAAAAACAACAACAACAAAAAACTCCAACAATTTAAATGCCAAATGCATGCATGCACACACATTTGGAAACATTTTTTCTCCAAAAGATAAATCTAAAAGGCAAAAAAAAAAAATACTTCTCAAGTATAACTAAAATCTGGAAAATCATATATAAAGTTCAAAGTTTAAGAACTGAAAAGAGATGAAAACCTATAGATAGAGAACATTTTTTTACCCTGCTCCCTAAAAAACATAAAATTAGTTATTCTGATTTATTACATTAATAACCTTCAATATGTAAGCCACATCTTCCATATTTAATTTTTAAATGTTCAAAAATATTTTTTCTATAAATCTATTTATCTAGGTATTATTTTTTTTTGAAAAAACCTTTCAAGGAATCATTTTACCCATTCCAAAAGAATGAAAAGAGTGAAGACTCAGAAAATGTCAGGTAAATTGGTATTAGAAATATGGAGCAATGTACATTATTCTACATCAGAAATTCTCCTATAGCTTCCATATGCAATTATCCTGTAACTTATTTTTGTTACTGCCCATATGTTAAAACTGACACACCTTAACAACCCCACACAGTAACTTTGTTAACTTACAATAGAAGGGAATTGACTTATTCCTATTCTATTTAATACTTCTCATAAGTCATCTTTAGTTTTCCTAAAAAATGTTTCATGAGAAAAAGAGTTCTGTTAATAACAAATGGATCCAAAAACCCTGTATGCTTTGATTCTTCTTGGAGATACAGAATGTATATAAATGAGAGGTCCGCTCCGGAAAAGAAGAAGAGTGTACTATTTTGTCTAACGCAGCTTTTCCACATATATTTAACAATAAAACCCTTTCTTTGGGGCAACCTTGGAAATTAATAATTCACAGAACCTATTAGTAGAAAATGGGCTTCTCTAGCCACATTTCCAGAACGGCCATATAACACCTTGCATTTTGCACACTAAAATTAGTATATCTCTACTTAGATGCTCCTCAGGTGTTACTATTTCCAAATAGTTTAAAAAGTAAAAACTTTCAAAAATCTTTCAAGCCTACCTATATGGAGAATTATCTTTTATACTTACCTTTTTATAATGCTTATCACTTTCAGATCCATGATCTGTTGCTCTAAATGCTGTTTCTCCAGGTGAACCTAAAAGATAAATAGGCATTCCTTTAAAGTCTCCAGTGATATCAATAGCCCAAATTAAAATCAAAATTGTATCTAATAATTAAAAGATAAGTGAGTTTTTAGAAATTTTAGAGCAACTCAGGTTCAAAGCATCAAATCATCTTTGTTCTTATAAGGAACAATATTGACAATTTATATAAATTTTTTTTTAATTATAGCAATTTTAGCATATATTTAACCTAACTATTTAAAAAACATATAATTAAAGACAATCTTTGGTAAGTATTATTTTACATGAGAGTACTTACAGTTCAGTCACACACCACTGTCATTACTGATCATGTATAATAGGAAAATAAACTTAAAATGTCAACTGTGACAGGGCAGATGAGACAAACTAAAATTACTTTTCATTTCAATTATTAAAAGCAATTAAGTCTATTTCAAGAAAATACTTTGGATAAGCAAATATCCTTTCTATAGCATTAATCTTATACATACATACTTAGGAATTTCACTTTTATCACAAAATAATTATTTTATTATTTCTACCTAAGGGATAATGAACTTGCCTAACATAGTGCTGGAGTTTTAAAATTCAGCGTAAGCAGCATTATCAATTTGGTCTGCAATTTTATTTGCAACTAGTTTATCAGAAGCATTTAAAAGGCATGTTAAGGTGAGCAAAATTGTCTGTTTACACACCTAACAAGAGAAGGTCAGAAGCTCCTATGACTTCACTAACCAATTTGTGACCTGTGAAAAATCAGCAAAAGGGGAAATAGAAATGTAAAATTTAATAGGAATGAGCAAACAAAGGTGTCTGAGATCTCAGATTTATACCAGGATAGGGCAATAATAGGGCTAATATGCCAAAATTAACCTTAACAAATTCTACTCATGGTCCAACATAATTAAACTTGCTTTAAAACCACCAAATTGGCTCTAACCAATTATGAAAAGCAAATAAGAAAGTCTCATCTACTTGTCAAAAACAAGTAATACTTTTTCCTCTCACTAAAAGCGCAGCAAGTTTAAGTTCCTATAATATTAACTTTATTAGATTAAACAAGGATTAAAACAACTGTGCAACAAAACTTTCTGTTTATCCTTTTATAAACCTGTTTTTCATTTGAAATGAATGTTCTAATTTACAAAATAGAAATAAAACAAATACATCTATGTATTTTTCCTCTGTAGTTCTGAAAATTTTAAATTAAATCAAACAGGCTCTTCTTTACCTGTGGTGAAAAAGTCTTTCAGTAAGCTGAGGCTTTCAACAATCTTGTCAAAGTCAGGTGTTAACTTTGCAAGGTCTTCTGAATTAGGAAGGGATTTTCTAATTTTCTCTGGAAAAGACCAAAACATGTAAGTCTCAAAATCAGAAGCTGTACCAGGTATTATTCTAAGGGCTATAAAAATATTAACTTGTTTAATCTTCACAGCAACCCTACAGAACTGCTATTAATACTAATCCACTTAGAGATGAGAAACTGGGGCACACAGCAAGAAAGGGGGACCATGGAAAACCGGGGTTCAAGCCCAGGCAGTCTAGCTCCAGAATCCAGGCTCTTAGCTAGTGATACTGGCAAATGTATCAAATTGAAAAGCTCTCCTCATGAATTTTAGAAAGACAATTTTAAAGAGTGCTTTTCTTGTAAATACTTGTCAATAGAGCACAGTTTTATCTTTTGAAGTGCTGTGAATAAAGGGCGCGTAGAGATTAAATCCACCTCCATATACAACTAAGTTGAGAAATCAGACAATGTCTTTTAAAAAAAGGGACCATGGAAAATATTTCACCATTTTTTTAAAATCACCATGAATTCATACATTACTGGTAATCATAGATATCAAATATACTTTTTTTCTCATCTACCTATTAAAACAAGGAGAATAGTAGTCAACTAAGAAGTCAAATCACTTTCCGTATTAACAGACTTTTAAAGAACTTAGCTACACAAAGTATAGGTAACAAAGGTATCCAATCAAAAGGAGCTAGTTAGGTGGATCACAGTATGTATGTTCTGGGCAACATTCTATAACACTGAAAATGATACTTAGAAAGGCTACTTGGCAGTATGGAGATGCTGACAAAGTAGTAGCAAAACAAAACAAAACAAAGATACCAAAGCATATGTTCACTGTAACTTGTAATTTTGTACACATTTTTTTTCCACATTCTATTACTTCTATCATTAAAATAAAACTGCTACATACTGAACTCATAAGAAACCATCTTAACATACATATTTCTCTTTCCTACAGAAAAGACTCCCAAAAGTATTTTAATGTTGATGATACAAACCAAAATCGATGTACTCATCAATTTCCCACACAATGTCAGGCACAATCCATTTATAATCACTAAGGTCAGGGATCATATCTTTCCACTGATCAAAAGTCTAAAAGATAAGAAAGTATGTCAATTAGATGCACTGAATCCCGTATTAAAATGTAAAGAAAAATTACCTCATTTCATTAAAACACAGTAAGTAAAAGTATATTTGAAATTTTTAAAACAAATTTTAAATGGCCTCAACTATTCTAAACACAATTTAACTGGTAAGCATATAAAACATGTAAATACTCCTCTACAAAATACAGAAAATGTAAAAATTCAAAATATAATTCTATTCAAAAAGTTTTCATGATTTGGCTTTAGAGAAGCCAAAGTAGAAAGAAGACTGACTGGGCGGTAGACCACCCTGCCTCTATTCCAGAGCTGTCAAGAAGTGTACATGTGAGCAGGCCACCTAACTTCCCTGTCAGTGCTACTAAACAGTAAAGCTCAAAATCAAAACTAGGTGTTCTTACTCCCACTCCAGTTTTTCCTCCAGGAGGCCATTCTTATCTCCCATAATTATAACTAAGATTCAGAAGGCATCCTCCTATTAGCACTATTAAAACAATCTAATACATGGTAGAGACTCATAATAATTTTTTTTTTTTTTTTTTTTTTTAGACAAACGCAGTATGTCACTCTCGGTAGAGTACCGTGCATCACAGCTCACAGCAACCTCAAACTCTTGGGCTCAAGCAATTCTCTTGCCTCAGTCTCCCAAGTAGCTGGGACTATAGGTACCCGCCACAATGCCCAGCTATTTTTTGTTGCAGTTGTCATTGTTTAGCTGGCCGGAGCCGGGTTCGACTGAACCTGCCTATGTCGGTGTATGTGGCTAGCACTGTAACCACTGTGCTATGGGCGCCAAGCCTCATAATAAATGTTTAAACATCCAATTTTTCTACTAAAGAAAAATTACTTATGCTAAACCATTTAACATAATCATGTAGAATAATTGGAAAACCAGTAAGAAAGTAAACTTACCTTTTTAGCAGTATAGCCACCCCCAACAGCAGACCCCACTATGATATACCTAAGTTTTAAGAGTCTTGCAGCTAATCTTGCGGGCCAAAAATTCCTGTGAGGTTGGTAGCCATATTTAATTGGAGAAAGTTTTAGTTTACGTAAAGGAAGGTTAGTTAGAGAAGAGAACTGCTGAAATGATGTCCTTAATTGGGGTCTTTGAAGCTTTAAGGTTGGATGACGTGAATGATAAATACTTCGTGAAACCAGATGCAGTTTTTGTAGTGGTAAACTTCCTTTTATTCCAGAGCTATGTTTCACTAAGGATTGGCAGACCTCACTGAAAAAAAAAAAAAGAATATAGGAGAAAGGTCAGGCAGGATAATAATACAAAGGAAATGACATAAAAAGAACAATATACTAAAGACTCGAGCGCGCGCACAAACACACACACACACACGACTAACCACATACCACATAGTAGCTCACATTTACTAACTATTTACTACATGCCAGACACTACTGTAATATGTGCTAGCTCATTTAATCCAGCTACTAACCCTTTAAAGAAAGTACTAGCCTTATCCTCATTTTACAGATGAGGAAAATGTGGCACAAAGACATAAATAACTTGCCCAGTTAGTCTTATTCCTCATTTGCTAAAATAAGGAATAAAGGCAAGATTTAGACTCAGGCAATTTGACTCCAGAGCCTGCACTCCAACATGTGAGCTACAATCCTGGTCCAAAAGACTGAAAGAGAAGACAGAAAAGGTAAGGATTTATTTTATTAACTGCTATTCACTGTAAGCAAAAGTTGAAAACAAAAATGTACACAAATTAGCCAGGCATTGTGGGGGGCGCCTGTAGTCCTGACTACTTGGGAAGCTGAGGCAAGAGAATTGCCTAAGCCCAAGAGCTGGAGGTTGCTGTGGGCTGTGATGCCACGGCACTCTACCCAGTGTGATGGAGTGAGACTCTAGCTCTAAAAAAAGGAAAAAAAATGCACACAAATTTCTACCTCCAAGCACAAAAATTCTATTGGCAGCTTGGAAGACCTATTCTTTGCTCCCTAATCTATGTTTCCCAATCCTCAGATAGCCCGGGAATGGAAATTAAGGAAACTGACTGATTCCACCTCAGGCACCTGGCACTACAGAAAAGTGAAAGTAGTAAAAATGCTCACCAGAGAGGAGAATCTAAACGCACAAATTAGCTCTCCCAGCTCTACCTTTTCCTTCCTGAACAGAATGAAAGATTACCAACAACCGGCACAGCCAGGTCTTACTCAGCAGCTTACTTATAAGGCCTCGCTTATGGAGGGCTAGGCCTGAGTCTAAGCAGTTTTAAAATATTAATTCACTCAATTACATGGGACTGAAAACTTTAGAAAAAGAACAGGAACACAGAAATGATGCTATATAGAAGGTTAATGGGAGAAAGGGGTTATTTCCTGGATTCCTACTGAGTACAAGAGGTGAGATGTTTTTATAAATGCTGCTCTTACTCTCAGAAGAGATCCAGTAAGGCAAGTATTCTCATTTTACAAAATTCTTTCTTTGAAAGTATGTTTTTCTAAGGTAGGATGTCCACAGGAGACACAAAGAGTGTGGGAGCAGCAAATGCAGAAATACACGTGGCTCTGGGTGGCTCTGGAGAGGAGCCTGCAGTGTCCTCATGCAGTACTCATCACCTCCTCTGCAACCCTCAGAATGACACTGGGCCTTGCTCTTGATTCAAAACGCTACTGCAGATGATCTTCAACTGGTGTGCCACGAAATTTTTTAAAGATCATTAATTAAATTATTTTCGGAAGAAGTTCAAAGCACAGTAAGTATGTTCTTTTCTTTACTATTTTTTTTGATCTACATAATTTAAGTGCACTGTGGAAGTTTAACTATAGGTTCAAGTGTGCCGTGAGATAAAAAAGATTGAAAAACACTGCTCTACAGGAATCCACAACTCAGGAAACCTAAGGGAAATAGGATTCAATTGTGGGGGGAAAAATCATAATGTGAGATTAGGCACACTGCTTATTTGTAATTCTACATGTAAATGCTACTTCTGGTCACAAAAACATTTATCATCTCTTAAGTTGGTAAAAATTCACTACTTTTTTTTTAAACCTCTGCCTTTATCTACAAGATAAATCAAAATCTTCACCATCTTATAAAAAAAAGTAAGTACCAGCAGGGTACAGGGGCTCACACCTATAATCCTAGCACTCTGGGAGGCCAAGGCGAGTGGATTGCTTGAGCTCACGAGTTCGAGACCAGCCTGAGCAAAAAGCGAGACCCCTGTCTCTACCAAAAATAGAAAAACTGAGGCAAGAGGATTGCTTGAGCCCAAGTGGGAAGTTACTGTGAGCTATGATGCCACAACACTATACCCAGGGCCAAAGCTTGAGACTATGTCTCAAAAAAAAAAAAAAAGGTAAGTCTGTCTACTTTTATTAGCCAAGGGATTAAATTCTCCTCCTGACCTGAAACTCAGAATATATAAGAGGCAGATCGGCACCTGTAGCTCAGTGGTTAGAGTACCGGCCATATACATAGGGGTTGGCAGGTTCAAACTCGGCCGGAGCCTGCTAAATAACAATGACAACTGCAACAACAACAACAACAACAACAACAAAATAGCCAGGCGTTGTGGTGGGCACCTGTCGTCCCAGCTACTTGGGAGAATGAGGCAAAAGAATCACTTAAGCAGAAGAAGTTGCTGTGAGCTGTGACACCACAGCACTCCTCTACCAAGGGTGACATAGTGAGACTCTGTCTCAAAAAAACCATATAGATATATATAAAGCAAAATCGCTAGGTTCTGTGGCCCACAGTTCTAACTCTAGCACTCTGGGAGGCCAGGGCAGGGTGATTCCTTGAACTCAGAGGAATTCAAGAATAGTCTAAGCAAAGTGAGACTCCATCTCTACTAAAAATAGGAAAAAAAGCTAGCTAGGTGGCAGGCACCTATAGTCCCAGCTACTCAGGAGGTTGAGGCAGGAGGATCACTTCTGCCCAGGAATTTGAGGTTGCTGTGAACTATGATGATGCCATGGCATTCTACCCAGGGCAACAGAATGAGACTCCATCTCAAAAAAAAAGACTTGTACAGTCTGGTTCCTATCTCTCTCACTAGTATCAGAGTTCTACCTGGACTAGTTTTCATCCTGTGTTGCTTACCATTGTATTTCAAAGGTCTACCCCAGTGCCTCACAAATGTTAGATGATAAATTTATTGAATGAACATGTTATTGGAAGAATTAATTTGCAATAAAACAGGTGAAAGAACCTATTATTGGCCAGCACAGAGTAAGTGCTCAATAAATGTTATTTTAGTATTACTTTGCACTAAGTTTAATGTATAAATTTTAAGCCTCAAAAATTAATTTGCATTTTTCAGAAAGGAGTTAATTCAAAAATATAGTAATTAGATAAATTCTAGGACTCAGTTCATTCCTAAGATGCTTTTGCTTTCCTTTCTTTTCTTTTCTTTTTGAGACAGAGTCTCATTCTGTGTTCTGGGTAGGGTGACGTGGTGGCACAGTTCACAGCAACCTCCAACTTTTGGATCAAGTGATCCTCTCGTCTCAGTCTCCCAAGTAGCTAGCTTGGACTACAGAAACCCACCACCATGCCTGAGTTTTTCTATTTTTAGTAGAGAGAAGGGTCTCACTCTTGCTAGGCTGGTCTTGAACTCCTGAGCTCAAGGAATCCACCCACCTCAGCCTCCCAAAGTGCTAGGATTACAGGTGTGAGCAACCTCGCCCAACCTGCTTTTGCTTTTCATTATTTCCTCCCTCTTTTACGTCCAAATCCCTAAAATTCCTATTTCCATGATGGCAGCATCAATAACTATAGGCCAAGGATGGGGAGAACAGAATCCAGTATTTTAGGTAACTACGTGTAAAATGTTCTTCA
The DNA here is from genome assembly GCA_963573935.1 of Arctocebus calabarensis. NCBI lineage: Eukaryota > Metazoa > Chordata > Mammalia > Primates > Lorisidae > Arctocebus > Arctocebus calabarensis. The sequence continues at coordinate 32,010 of CAUYON010027913.1, forward strand.
ATTAGTCCCCTGGAAGAGATAATTGCCTCCAAGCAAAATTCTAGCACTTCTTGGAAATGTATCTTCAGAATTATCTCTAGGGTTTCCAATTAAAGAAGATATTCTAATAAAAGATCAGTGTTCATACAGGAGAATACTATTTTCCACAAAAAAGATCCTCTTGAGATACAGGCAAGAGAATGAAAAGACAAGAAGAAACTGACATTATTGATGTCCCATCCTAGGAAAGGATGCTTTGGCCACACTCCATCCCATTCCAATCCAGTTGAATGTTAACAACAGCAACTGCCCCAGGCTGAGCAATCTGCCAGGAAGAACTAAGGCTCCCAAGAGTGCTTGGGGAAGGACGACTTCCCAGAGTGAACCTCCTCAACAATACTGGCATTTATACCACGCTCAGATCATCAGCCCACTCCTCAAAGGTTCTAAAATGAAGCTTGCTTTAATATGTTACACACTTAAAATAGTTTGCTAAATCAGCCTTCTTATTCAAGGGTAGCCCACACAGGGCATCTACGTCAATCTTTAGTCCTTCGTGTTTAAATGATTAAATAACCAGTTTCTTATAGAAAACCATCAACTCTTAAAAAGACCAAGATATACAATATTATTAATCCTAGAAAAAGCAGAGATATGAAATGCTGATTAGTATTCTCTGGAGGATTCCTAAAAATATTGCAGACATAAAATGAATGCCTATTATTATTCAAAGCTAGCAATGGAAGAACAACAGAAAGTTTATAGAATTAAACACATCTTTAAGATTTTAATAAATGTTAAAAGAAAAAGTTTCATCTGATCAGACTGTACCTGGGAAGAAAGGGAATAAAAAAATAAAGGTTCATGGAAATAAATGTTACAATGGCCAATATTAAAAAAAAAAAAAAAAAAAAAAAAGCAAGAACAGAAAATGATTTAAGGAAATTCCCCGGTATATAGAAAAAAGGTGGAAAACATAAAAGAAAGTTAGATGACACACAGAAATGGTATCCAAAGTGGGTAGAGAGATAGGGGTGGAATGCATCCTATACAGTACATGAAAGAATTCACTGACACTGCAGAAGAAAGTACCAAAGCTTCCCGATGAAGTATTGTACCTTATTCTTTTAAGATGGTGTGAGTGTAGTCACATGTAAACAATTAGTACAGAGATATATATATAATTTAAAAGTAAGCATGTATGTACACATATTGCAGTACATGCATGTTTGTGTTTTTGCATGCTTTTTTTTTTCCCAGTAAATGAAGGGTACAAATCCTATTTTAGGGGGGTGGCGCCTGTGGCCCAAGGAGTAGGGCGCCAGCCCCTCATAGCAGAGGTGGTGGGTTCAAACCTGGCTCCGGCCAAAAACTGCAAATCCTATTTTGGAAATCATGGACACACAGGATCAATCTAAAAGAACCAATATTGACCTATTAGGTAACTAGAAAAGAAAAATGAAAGGAAGAAAATATAGAAATAAGAAAAAAAAATTTTCTCAGAAATGAAGAAAGATAGGAATCTTTGAAATGGAAAGGCATACTGACTATCAAGCCAGACAAGTGATAAAAGAAAAAATGGAAAACAAAAACCCCACAGTTGGACAAAGCCTTGAGAAATTTAGGATAAAGGGTAAAGATTTTACAAGTTTCCATAAAGGGAAAAACAAGATACCTAAAACCATGAAAAAAATCAGATTGTCATGAGAGTCCGCACCAGCAGCAAAGGATGCTAGAAAACAATGTAGCAATGACTTCACAGTTCTGAAGGAAAAGGATTTTATACACAGACTAATTTAATCAAAACTGACAATCAAATGAGGCAAAGTAAGTTTCTCCCTAGAAATCATCTACTATCTTGTTTATTTATCATCTCTTTTAACCAATATGCCATTTCCTAATACATAGTTCTTTTTCCAATAACTTAACACAAAGTTAAGTTGCATCCAAATAAATATTGGTCATTGGTCTTGTCACATATCTATGATCTCTCTCTCTCACACACACACACACATATGTATACGATCAAAAAAGTTTTATGAGGAAACAAAAATGGTTTATGGTCCCATGTGATTAGGAGTTTAGGCCGGGCATGGTATCTTATGCCTGTAATCCTAGCACTCTGGGAGGCTGAGCAAAAGTGATTCCCCATCTCTGAAAACTGTTAGCAATTGTGGCAGGCACCTGTAGTCCCTGTTACTTGTGGAGGCTGAGGCAAAAGGATTGCCCAAGCCCAAGAGTTTGAGGTTGCTGTGAGCTATGACAACACAACACTGTACCAAGGGTAACAAAGTGAGACTTTATCTCAAAAGAAAAAAAAAAAAAAGAGTGGGAGTTCAACTGTATTCCTTCAAAACATGCTAAGGAACACAGTGAAAGCCAAATTCCAGAGCTTGTCACTTCTGACTTTCCACATCCCTACTTCTTCAGGTAGCTAAAATGTGTTATCAACATGAAACACTTTAAAGCCACGACTTTATGGCATCCACAGTAACTTTAGAAATATTTAGCCCTACAACATCCAATTGAATAAAGCAGTAATAATAGCTACAAATCAATTTGTTTTGAAACTCAATTTTTAAAGGTTTTTTACATTATCTTAAGTGTTTCAACAGAGCATGCTCTTTTTGTAAGCTTTTTTAATTTAAACAAAGATAGATATGCTTCCTCACTAAATATTAGGGAACAGAAACACAAAGGCTGTAAATAGCAAACTTTAATACCAAGGTCTGTGAATTTACTCAAAACTCAAACTTCCAAGAGATTTAAAATAACTGTAATTATTCTAACTGACTAACAAACACTGTATCTATTGTATGTCATCTAGTTCCGTATTTGGACCTCAGTTAACATTGATAAAGTAAAGGGATTCCATTCTTTATAAACACTATAAATTATCTACAACATTTTAAAAAAATTCTGGGAAAAAACCAATACGGGTGTTCAGAGGTCGTGTTAATTCAGAAAAACCAAGTTTTTCCAACCTTGCTTGAGGCACCACTACCAAATGCCTGCAACAATGAGTTAAGCTTAAAGGTATCTAAAAATACCTTCAAGAACAAAACTACGTACAGAAATAAAATCAAATTTAACTTAACTAAGATATATACAGTAAGTCACAAAAATAAAAGGCCTTCTATGATTTTGTACTTCAGATTAAACCAGGCCAGGGAAACAATATGTGATTTGAAAAGTGGTGCCACACTGACTACTTTGCATTAAAGTAGTCTCTCTCCCTAAACACTGAAAAAAGGCCGCTATTAAAGAGGGCATCTCTAATCACCACCTCTGCCACCGTGTGCGTCATCGCTCTAGTTCAGACTTCAATCAGCCAGTGAGAGAAAGAGACAGAGGCCCCTGCACCCAGGAGAAGAGCAGAAGTACCTGCAGGTGCAACGTACACATGGCGTGGAGGTGGAAGAAAAAGACAGCGAGGGTTCCAAGAAACGCGGAAAGGGTGGTTCATGGACAGAGTCTACCTGGGCAGGGAGAGGACAGGAAAAAAAGAAGCAACCGGAGACAGATAACACCGAGAACACAAAGGTGTAAAAGGACAGGGACAAAAGGAGACTAGAGACGTGCCAAGACTGAGAGGCGTCCAGAATTTTCGAGTTGCAAAGGGACAAAGACAAGGGCCGGTATTGCAGCCAGCTCCGCAGATAAGCCCCGGGAGGGTTTCTGTCACTCTGCATGCTCACAAATACCCAGAAATTATCCGACAGCCCCCGGCCTACCCTGAGAGTTATCTGCACATTCTGGAGATAGTGATGGGACAAGCCCGCTCTCAAGATGCCCCAGAAATAACGGAGCCAGGTCTGAGGCTGCACTTACCAGGGCACGGCGGCCCGACGTAGTCGCCACATCCCGCCAGCGGGGAACTCACACAGGTGCCGAGACGGCCACACAGGAGCCACCTTATAAGCCCCAGTCCGGCTCCTGCTCTAGGAATGACCCAGGAAGAGGCTCTCAGCAACAAGGACACAGATCAGCCGCTGAGGCCCTCCCAATGGCGCAGGGACTTCCGCAAAAGCCTGCCAGGCACCCGTACCCAGTCCGTCAAGGAAACAAGCACTCCCAGCTTCTTGGGCGAGCAGCACAAACGGTCCGTGGAGGACTGGCGCATGCGCCCAAAGCCTCCTTCTTCAGTCCGCCCCGCCCCGCCCTGCGGTCTTTATTTTCCGGTTAGAATTATGAATTAGCCGCCTGGTTGAAAGACTGGGGGTGGGGGGGGGGGGTGGGGTCGACGAGGGGAGGGCCAGGTGGGGATCTGCAGTGAAAGCCGTGGATTACCAGTTTATTAAGGTTTAGGTATTGAGGGAGCCTGGAGAAATCCAGAGAGTGCAAAATGAATGTAGTAGTAGAATAGAGGAGTAAAAACCGATAGTTGCTCATTTGCCGGATTCCTTTGCTGGGTGTCTTAGTTTACAAGCACTTTCGTATCCTTAGAACAATCTGGGGAGGCAGGAGGAAGAGGCCCAGATATGTTGAGTGCCTTAGAATCTCTGCTCCTATGGGTTTGGAATAAGCTTGTGTAGTTTACAAAGGCATCAAAAGTGAATTTGTTCACTCTTTTACTGGTTTTCACCTGGCTTTTAAGCTCAGCAGTTTGTTGACACGGTCCTTGGGAGGGTCCCCGACAATTCCACATTGCCTGGGGTCTCTGGACCTCTTCGCAGCGTTTAGCTGAGCAGCTACTACATCTACGCGCCAATCTGGCTGTCAGGACGTCAGGTCTCCCTTCTCTCCGAAGCTGCCTTTCCCCAGTCTCCTGGGGGAGTCCTCAATCTCAGAAGACTGCGTCCCTTTCTTTCTCTGTATTCTCTTCAGAGTATACAAGAGTATATAAGTCTCTCTTCTCTTCAGAGTATATAAGTCAATTCCATGGCTTTAAATACTCTTTTCCCCTTCCAACTTTATTATTGAATGTTTTGTAAGGAAACTAGGGCCTGTAAAAGAATGTGGCCTACCAAAGGTAATGAGCCCATTTTAAGAGACTAAAATCGAAGTGTACTCTATGCCCTCTTTAAGGACACTACCCCCTCCCCCCATATACAAAATAAAACTCCTTTTTCCTTAATTGTCAAAATTATGAGTCTGGATCCATCCACTCACAGCATTGCAACCTATAGACCCAGTCACTGATAGTAATTTCCCAAATGTAGGATTCGGGGAATTTTCTTTATTGTATTTATCATGGCGACTATTTTAATGGAAGAAAATGTCTTTGTTACTGTTACTTTCTAGTTGTTTCTCACATGTGCAAAGATGTACACAAGATGATTATTTCCATACTTCTGCATTGTATGATACAGCAAAAGATTGGAATCAACAAAAATGTTCATAGATAGGAACTGGTTAAATAAATTACACACCTACTAGACATAAAAACCTATGAGGTAGATTCGTATACCCTGTGTGTAATCTCTAATATACACTTAGTATTGTAAGAGAAAAAGAAATAGACTGTTCTATAATCAAACTGCCACCATTGGTCCAAATTCAGCCTGCAGACCTATTTTGTTTGGCTTTCACAGTGTTGGCCTATCCAGTGTTTTAAAAATAATATTGGATTTGTTGTTAATATGTAAAAAGCAAGAAACTGCACATTAAAACAAGTCATACTTGTCCAGTCGCAGTGGCTCACACCTGCAATCCTAGCACTCTGGGAGGCTGAGGCAGGTGTTTTGCTTGAATTCAGGAGTTCAAGACCAGCCTGAGCAAGAGTGAGACCCTTCTCTCTACTAAAAATAGAAAAGTTAGCCAAGCATTGTAGTGGGTGCCTACCAGACCCAGCTTGGGAGGCTGAGGCAAGAGAATTGCTTGAACCCAAGAGTTTGAGGTTGCTGTGAGCTATGATGCCATAGCACCCTACTCAGGGCAACAGAGGGAGATGCTGCCTCAAATAAATAAATAAATAGAAAATATAGTTGGAGGAAGGGAAGGAATAAGTTCTAGTATTAGATATTACAGTAGAAAATTATAGTTAAAAAAGAAAAGAAAAAAATTTATATCAAAATATCAGAAGGCCCACCAACATCAATCCTCAATTTTTACATGCAAAAAATTTCTTAGAATCAGGAGTCAAGGAGTGCTTCTGTCCTTTATACAATCAAGTCCTCTCCAGCAGGTCACACTCCTTCCTGAAATCTTCCTTAAATTGAATGTATCATTTACTATACATGTATATCATGAAGCTATGCTTTTACTTTTTTTAGTAAAATCAAGGGGAAAGGAGCCTACTTATATCAAAAGTGAGAAAATGAAAAACTGAAAGGATCAGGTATTTCTAAAATAATGAGAAACAACATTTGTTGTTGTTGAAGAACACAACTGTACAAGTAAATTATGTGATGTTGAAAGGATACAATGTAATATGGCAACATACAACAAACACACCTGCACTACTCATTCATGTTGCATGCCTGACCCAAGAAAGTATTTGAGTTGATAAGTCCTAGTGAAGGGCAGGGTCAGGGAGGGACTTGAGGATGTTGAGTCATAAGTGGGAGGGAGACTTCTTTGTAAAACCTTTATACTTTGGTTTTGTTAATGTGTGTATTGATCACTTAAAAACATAGATGTTAGAAATATTCTTCTGGGCCAGGTGCAGTGGCTCATGCCTGTAATCGTAGCCCTCTGGGAGGCTGAGGCAGGTGGATTGCTTGAGTGCATGAATTTGAGACCAGCCTGAGCAAGAGGGAGACCCTGTCTATAATAAAAATACAAAAACTGAGGCAAGAGGATAGCTTGAGCCCAGGAGTTGGAGGATGCTGTGAGATAAGATGACACCATGACACTCTACTCTGTCTCAAAAAAACAAAAGCAAAAACAAAACAAAAAACAAATTGAACTGTTTTTCTGATCCAAAAGTCATAAAATAATTTTACTATTTTAAAGTACATTTTCAGATTCAGCCAAGAATCAAGCAATCCACCAGGTAAAACTCAAAATATATACCTTGACTTGCAAAATGATCTTTTTCAGAGTTATAATAAATCAGGAATCTTTAAAAAGAGAAGTAGGTAATAAAAGAGGTTAATGGAAATTGAAATGTTTGCATTTGTTTTCATTAGTTTTATATCTAAATTTCTACAATAAAAGTGTTTGCAAAATTGTTCCCAGGAGATGGCTGAGATCCTTGATGTTGCTCCTTTCCTCTGCGGTTTTCTGGAGAACAAGGAGTTGAGTCATACATATTTGCACTGTCATCATTATCAAACTTTCTCCAGCCCTCAAAACAACATGTTACAATCCCCATCAACAAGCATTCAGAAATCATTTCCTGTGAGCTCTGACCTGTGGCTATATATATAAAAGAGTAAAACACAACCCTACCTTCAACCATGACTGACCCAGTTAGGGATTCAGACAGACATGTGAAAGGTTACCCTTAGTGTGAGGTGTTGCACACTAAGGACCAGGTGAGGGGCAGCTGCAGCACCTGCCACAGAGGCAGGACTGTTTTGTAATCAAGTGGGTTTAAGAAACATAATCCTGTAAAAACAGAAAAAGATTAAGTTGTAAAAGCAGAAACAGAGGGTTAGGAAGAGTAGAAGGGTATTACTGAGAAAGTCATGCGTGAGGGCTCTGTACTAAAGTTTGGCAGTGGCAAGATGTAAGATATCATTTTCAGTATTTAAAGCAATGGAAAGCTAAATGCAGGAATTAGGGACAGGAATCAAAGATGAGTGGGGTCGAGGACAACGGGATGATGCAAATCAGCAGTCCGGGAAAAAACTGCTGACTTTTTGCTAAACAGACCAAGCAGATGGAGAATGGCAGGCTGGGGATGGACACTGTGGGCAGGCAGCCACAGAGGCAGCTCAGCAGCTCCTGCTCAAGAAATCTCCATGTCTGGGCTCCTGCGTGGTGGTGTCTATTGAGGCAAACCTTGCTTCCTCTTGTCTATACTTGGATGTGCTACATAGTGTCCTGTAATCAGTCATGAAATAATGGAGCCGCCTTTGTAGCATAGGTAACCGGGCAAGTAAGCAAAGCCCTGTACCCAGAATGAAAATTACATGGAATGAAGTATTGCCACTTCTCCTTCTCCAGGCAAGGACCACCCTTTAGAAGCAGGCTTAAGTTAAATCTCTAAGAAACAGTTTAAGAAAGACCCTTCTTCACAACCTGAGATAAGTACTATGTTGCCTCTCCTCCCGTAGCTATGAAAAGGGGAAAATCGGATTGATAGTGAGGTGTTACAGAGGGAAAGGCATGAAAAAAAATGGCTAAAATATTTTCGGTCTCCTGAAGGTTTGGGGACCTGAAACCTGCATCTCTGCCTCAGGCCAGTGATCTGTAGGAGGCAGGGAATATCTCTGGTTATTTGTGCCACAGGAGATAGCTGAAGGGAATCATCTGGGTGGAAGGTAACAAAATTCTGAGCTAAAGATGGGAAGAATCTGGACAGAGGCCATGAGATCATCTCGGCCCAAGACAGGAAGGACTATGGGATTAGAACCTTTAAAATCTCTGCGCTTCTGCATAGAAGAAGGAATTTGGATTTTGAGACAACTATTTGCCATTTTCCTCTAATGCTGGCAAAGTAATAAGCTTCTCTTTCCTTCTTTAAAAAAAAAAGAACGGGGTTTCAAACTGGAGTGAATTGACAGTATTAGTAACAGTGACAGATACAGAAAACTTATTTCAAGGAGAGGTGGGGAAGATGATAATGCTGGCTTTGGATTGATGATGGATGCTGAATTATTAATGAGTTATCCAGGTGAAAAGAAATCTACGAAGCAGTAAGAAATCCTGGCATTCCAGAGGGAGGTGAGACTTACAATATAGATTTGTGTGAGTTGTCTTGATAAAGGTGAAGCCATGGGTCACGTTAACCCTCGTGAAACTGCACAAAGTTGAAATTTCTTGTAAATGATTAAATACACATTGTTTTACAAGTTAATATTTTTAAATTAAATGTATTATATGCAGTGCAATAATCCAAGAAAAAGAAATATAAAGCATAACATTTTCAGCTGACATGACTGATTACATAGAAAACCTCAAGAAATTAATATGAAAAAACCCTCCAGAAATAACCCTCCAGTGAGTTAAGGAGGGTCTCCAAATGCAAAACTAATAGTGATAAAATCATATTATTGTCTACTTGCAAAAACACTCATGTAGATATCAGGTGTCCTAACTTGGAACTTATAAAGTTACCTTATTTGGGAAAAAATGGTATTTGCAGATATGATTAAGAATCTTGAGATTGGGAGATTTGTCCTAGATTATCCAAATGGCACCAAAATTCCATTTCTTGTATCCTTATAAGGGGGAGAGTTTCACACATATGCACAAAGAAGACCATGTGAAAACAGAGGCAGAGATTGGAGTGATGCAGCCTGGCATCCCTTAGTTTGTACCTGCTTCACTCCGATCTCCAAGAAGATGGGATAAATGAAAAAAAAAAAAAGATGGAATAGGTGAACAACAAATTCTCCCTGGAGCTTCCAGCAAGAGTGCCATCCTGGGAACACCTCGATTTCAGGCCAGTGACACTGATGATGGACTTTTGACCTCCAGAACTGTATAAAGAGAACATATTTTTGTTGTCTTAGGACACCCTATTTGTGGTAATTTGTTATAATAGCCACTGAAAACTACTACCAACTGGAAATCAAATGAAAAAAAATCTATTCACAATAGCATCAAAAAACTATTCACACACCTCCAACAAAACATTGCCAAGAGAAATTGAAGAAGACATGAGTAAATGGAGAGATACACTGAGCTCATAGACTAGAAAATTTAATATTATTAAGGTAACAGTTTCTTATGATTCAAGAGAAAAAATGTCAATTTTCCCCAAATTAGTCTACATAGTCAATCTGTTATAAAAATTAACAAGATATTCTAAAATGTATATAGAACTACAAAAAGCCCAAAAGGTTAAAAATTAAGGAAAAATCCTGCAACATTTATAACTACCTGACCTCAAGATAATATAATTAATTTTAATGATACCATAATTAAATATTATATTACATAATAGAATATAAAACAATTGTAATCAAGACATGTGGTATTAGCATAAGGATAAATAGATAAATGGATCAGAATAGAGTCCCAGCTACTCGGGAAGCTGAGGCAAGCGGATTGCTCAAGCTCAAGAGTTTGAGGTTGCTGTGAGCTACGAGAGCTCATGGCACTCTGTCTCATGAATAGAGGATTCTGAATAGAGAATTCAGAACTAGATCTCTATTTTTATAGTCACTTGGTTTTCAACAGAAGTATCAAAATAATTCAATGGAAAAAGAAGTCTTTTCAATGAATGGTGCTGGCTGGAACAACTGATCTCCATATAGAAGAAAATATAATGTATATATACTATATGCAAAATTTAGTATAAATTCCTACTATACACAAAAATTAGTAAATGCGTTGGGGAAGGGGATGAAGGAGGGAGGAGGAGCAAGGGGAATTGGTAAACTCCCACCTACTGGGCACAATGTGAAAATATATGGCCACTTCCTGGGTATGGGACACAATTACAACAGAGACTTTACTTAACAAATGCAAACATTGTAACCTAATCATTTGTGTGCTTATACTAATCAAAAATTAACAAAAGAAAAACTTAATAAACTTGTACAGAAACATGTATGAGCTGAGATATAGCCTTAAAGGTAAACATTATAACTATAAAGCTTATTTGAAGAAAACAAAAGAGAATGTTTTTGCAACCTGGGCATAGCAAAGATTTCTTAGGTGACAGAAAGCAATACCATAAAATTAAAAAATTAACTAAGTGGACTTTACATGTCTTACAAAGGACAGATATCCAATCTCTATAGGAAATTCCTATAATTCAGTAGTAAGATAAACAATCCATTTAAAAATAGGCAAAATAATTTAAACATTGCACAAAGAGAAGACATATATAGGCAGGGTGTGGTGGCTCATGCTTCTAATTACTCTGGAAGGCCAGTGCTGGTAGATTGCTTGAGCTTAGGATTTCAAAACCACCTTGAGCAAAGATTAGATGCCATCTCTATTAAAAACAGGGGAAAAAAAATAATTGGGCATTGTGTCTGGTGCCTGTAGTCCCAGCTACTATGGAGGCTGAGGCAAGAGGATTGCTCAACCTCAAGAATTTGAGGTTGCTGTGAGCTATGAGAGCTCATGGCACTCTGTATAAAAAATAAATAAATATATATATATACCACACACATACACAAATAGGCAAAGAACACAAAGTGTTCAGTGTTATTAATCATCAGGGAAATGTAAATTAAAATCACAATGAGGGCGGCACCTGTGGCTCATTGGTTAGGGTGCCGGCCCCACATACTGAAGGTGGCGGGTTTAAACCCGGCCTTGGCCAAACTGCAAAACAAAAACAAAAACAAAAACAGGCTCGGCGCCTATGGCTCAGCGGGCTAAGGCACCAGCCATGTAAACCTGAGCTGGCGGGTTCGAATCCAGCCTGGGCCCGCCAACCAACAATGACAGCTGCAACCCAAACAAAAATAGCCCGGCATTGTGGCGGGCGCCTGTAGTCCCAGCTACTTGGGAGGCAGAGGTAGGAGACTCGCTTGAGCCCAGGTTGCTGTGAGCTGTAATGCCACGACACTCCACCCAGGGCGACAGCTTGAGGCTCTGTCTCAAAAAAAAAAAAACAAAAAACAAAAACAAAAAAATAGCCGGGCGCTGTGGCGGGCGCCTGTAGTCCCAGCTACTAGGGAGGCTGAGGCAAGAGAATCGCTTAAGCCCAAGAGCTGGAGGTTGCTGTGAGCAGTGTGACGCCACGGCACTCTACCCAG
>CAUYON010027915.1:0-11271 GCA_963573935.1 Arctocebus calabarensis
GGCGCCTGCAGTCCCAGCTACTTGGGAGGCGGAGGCAGGAGACTCGCTTGAGCCCAGGAATTGGAGGTTGCTGTGAGCTGTAATGCCACAGCACTCTACCCAGGGCAACAGCTTGAGGCTCTGTCTCAAAAAAAAAAAAAAAGAATTCAAGGCATTAAGGGATTGAATAAAATAAGTGAAATAAGACTTGAGTGCCTTCTTTGCTTTGGTCTCATTTAAAAGAGATTTAAATATTTACTAGATAATTTAAAAATAAATAGTACATTGAAGTGTAAATGATAGAATTTTCTGTTTACTTTCTGAAAGTTGTCTATTAATGGAGAAAACAGATTTTCTTTGGTATACTTGATGTTCTGTTTGTATTCCCTTTTTTTTTTTTTTTAGACAGTATATCACTTTGTCGCCCTTGGTAGAGTGCTGCGGCATCACAGCTCATAGTAACCTCCAGCTTTTGGGCTTAGGCAGTTCTCTTGCCTCAGCCTCCTGAGTAGCTAGGACAATAGGTGCCCACCACAATGCCTGGCTACTTTGTTGAAGTTTGGCCGGGGCTGGGTTCGAACCCCCTATCCTCCGTATATGGGGCTGGCGCCCTACTCACTGAGCCATAGGCACCACCTGTTTGTATTCTTTGATTTTTTAAAATCAATTGGTATAATTTCCAAAGAACATATCACAAGGAAAAAAATGGTAAAAAATTGTCATGAGTTTTGAATCTTAAGAAACAGGCAATAGATTTTTATTTAATAATAATTGGTATTGGAGAAATAGATTTTCAGTACTTGAAGTCTAGACTTTTTGAATCTTTGGTGTCATTTGCTTATTGATGCAAGTATTGTTGTTTCTTTAGGTTAGATGAGGTCTTAATGGGACATTTGAAGTGACGTAAAGGTAATTTTTTTTAAAGCCCTCTATTTCATTGTCTTTAAACGTTATGGCAAATTGGTTATCCAAAATAGTCATTATACCAGAGCATAGATTTGGAATACCAAGTGGTCATTGGAATAAATGAATGTTTTGATGATTTGTTTGAACTTTAGTTGTATTGTTGTGTTTTTTAAACTATGTTTAAAGAAGGAAGTATAAGTTTTTATTTAATAACTTTGGTTAAGAGGAACATAGGGATAGGATATGCTAACCTTTTATTAGAGATTAAGTTTAGGTCATGTCAATTTACAGGTATACCCAAGGTCACCATACATACTTAGATGGGGAAAATAGGAAATTGTAGCTAAATGTACCTTTGTTTATAAAATATTCATTACAAAATTTTATAAAATATTTGCAAAATATTTATCTATGTGTTGATGTATAAATTTTAAAATATTTAAAATATAATGCAATATAAAATATAAATTGTTAATTTTTCTATGTATGATGACCTTTGGGACACTCTGTACTGTAATTATGTAGATGAATAAAGAAGTAATACAAAGTCATGACCAAAGACATCAGACAGTTTGTAGCATCTTTTGAGGAAGTTATTATAATTTTCTTTTTTATAATGAGGAAACTGAGGTTCAGAAGTAAAGAGGTGATTGACTTATAGGTCCTGTGACTTTTTTTTTTTTTTTTTTTTTGAAACAGAGCCTCAAGCTGTCACCCTGGATAGAGTGCTATGACCTCACAGCTCACAGCCACCTCCAATTCCTGGGCTCAAGCGAGTCTCTTGCCTCCACCTCCCAAGTAGCTTGGACTACAGGCGCCCGCCACAACGCCCGGACCTTTTTTTTTTGGTTGCAGCCGTCATTGTTGTTTGGCAGGTCTGGGCTGGATTCGAATCTGTCAGCTCAGGTGTATGTGGCTGGCGCCTTAGCCCGTTGAGCCACAGGCGCCAAGCCTAGGTCCTGTGACTTATAGGAAGGGAGAGGGCCAGAATTCAAGGGGATTCCAGAAAAGTAGCAAAATGCTCAAACTACAAAACCCAGAAAGGTTATTTTTCACCTATTTTTATTAAAGAAAAGTATACATTGAGTAAGTTATTGACTAGGCACGATGTTAAGTTTGGGGGTACAGTGAGAGGCAATAAGAATGTGTACTTTGCTCTCATGGAGCTTATAGTCTAATGGGGGTTACAGATTATGAATAAATAAGTAAGCATAATTACCAACTGGATAAATACAACCAAGGAAATGTGTGTCATCTGAGAGTGTAACAATGGAGACCTCATGCAAACCAGCAATGAATTAATGGAGTAGTTTGACATGGGAGGACCTTTAAGAGAGTGCTGTTTAAGCTCAGACTAGAAAGAGAAATGTAGAAAGAAGTCTTTTAGGCAGAGGAATATCCTGAGATGAGGAGGTTGGGCCCTTCTTTCTATGAACCAAAAGAAGGTGTAGTTTAGTAAAGAGCAAAGTGGAAAAGAGTAGGGCTGAAAGTGAGCCTGAGCCTGAATTGCAGTCAGGAATTATACGGGTCAGGGAAAGAATTGTAGGTTTTCTCCTAAATATAGTGAAAAGTCATGTAAGAATTGAATGGGTTAGTCTGATTTAATTTTTAATTTTGAAATTCTGGGAAACAGAATGTTACATCAGCAGAAAAATGATGGTGGACTACAAGTGCTGAGAGGCTTCAATAGAGATGGGTAAAAGTGGTTATTTTCAAGATTTATTTTGGAAGTAGGGTAGGACTCGGTGATGGTGGACTGTAGGTGAAGGAAAAAGAGATGGAGAACGACCTTCAGATTTCTGGTGTTAGCTAGACTTTCCGAAATGGCAACAAGCGGAAAAGAAGCAATTAGAGGAGGAAAGAGCAATATTTGTTTTTTTTTGAGACAAGGTCTTGTTCTGTCGCCCAGACTAGAGTGGTGTTAGCTTAACTTATTGCCACTTCAAACTCCTGGGCTTAAGTGCTCCTGCCTCAGCCTTCCAAGTAGCTAGGACTATAGGATTGTGCTACTGTGCCTACTTTTTCTATTTTTTGTGGAGATGGGGTCTTGCTCTTGCTCAGGCTGGTCTCAAACTCCTGTGCCCAAGCGTTCCTCTTGCCCAAATGCTAGGATTACAGACATGAGCCACCACACCTGACACTTTGATACATCTTAATTGAGGTAAACTAAGGAGTCCGGGATATTAAGGTATTATTTAAAATGATAGTAGTGGATTAGAACCCTAAAGAAAGCTAAAATTACTTTAAAGTACCTTGTAGTCAAATTTTGTTCCCTTGTGAGAGAAGAGATTATTCCTTACCCCTAGAAAGTCTGTGCCCTAGAGATACCTAAGTGAATTGATTGTTCATTTATTTATTAGATTAAAGGGATTTTTGTTTAGACTCTGTCATAACCCTTGAATAGATTTTTAGTGACTGAGTACATGAATTAAATGATTCCTATCAGCTTCTAAAGCTAGAGTGGTAGGTGGTACCTGTAGATCAGTAGGTAGGGCACCAGCCACATACACTGATGCTGTTAGGTATGAACCCAGCCTAGGCCTGCTAAACAGCAATGACAACTGCAACAAAAAAATAGTGGGGTGCCTGTAGTCCCAGCTACTTGGGAGACTGAGGCAAGAGAATGAGAATAGCTTATGCCCCAAACTTTGAGGTTGCTGTGAGCTGTAACTCTATAGCACTCTACCCAGGGTGACAGCTTGAGACTCTGTCTCAAAAAAATAAATAAAGTCAGAGTGGCATTGTTTTAGACTGGTCCCCAACGCTCAAGCCTCTATTGGCCTGTTAGGAATCAGGAAAGTGGCAGCTTTGGATTTTTATAGGAACTTGAACTCCCCTGTAAACTGTGCATGTGAAGGATCTAGGTTGTATGTTCCTTATGAGAATCCTTTTTTTTTTTCTTTGAGACAGAGTCTCACTGTGTTGCCCTTGGTAGAGTGCTGTGGTGTCACAGCTCACAGCAGCCTCAAACTTATAGGCTTAAGTGATTCTCTTCCCTCAGCTTCCCAAGTAGCTGAGACTATGCTCCTTATGAGAATCTAATGCCTGATTATCTGAGGGAGAGCTGAGGGGGTGATGCTAGTGCTGGGGTGTGGCTGCACATTGATTATCATTAGTAGAGAGATTTGCCTGCAGAGTCCATAATAAATCAATTGCTTATAGACAGATCAAACCTCCCTCTTTCCCTGGAAAAATTGTCTTGCATGAAACTGGTCCCTGGTGCCAAAAATGTTGGAGACCTCTGGTTTTAGATATCTGATAAAGATACATTAAAAAGGATTTTGTGGCTGGATTGTAAGTAACATAAAAGTGTAATGTATAAGTCATTGGTCTTTGGTCTCTTGCTCTGCTTCTCCAGAGGTTCAGAACATCATTTCACTGTGTATTTACTCCAGGCCCCTTTCTGTGCCTGTTCTAACATGTACACATAAGAATTACAGTATAGTAATCTTGTGTGTGTGCATTTAAAACTGTTTTATGTATCTTCCGGTAACTTTTTCCACTTAGTGGTATGTCTTAGAAAACTTATTTTTTTTTACAGAGCCTCAAGATGTCACTCTGGGTAGAGTGCTATGGCATCACAACTCACAGCAACCTCCAACTCTTGGGCTCAAGCCATTCTCTTGCCTCCGCCTCCCAAGTAGCAGGGATTATAGGTGCCTGCCACAACGCCTGGCTATTTTTTGGTTGCAGCCATCATTGTTGTTTGGCAGGCCCTGGCTGGATTCGAACCCACCAGCTCAGGTGTACGTGGCTGGCGCCTTAGTTGCTTGAGCCACAGGCGCCAAGTCCTTAGAAAACTTTTTGAGTTAGTACAGAAAGATCTTTTAACTGTCAGTCTCATGGCATGGATTTAATGTAGTTTAGACTTTCTCTTGGTAGATATTTAGTCTATTTCCAACTTTTTGTTATTATAGATAATGTAAGGAATCAGTTTGCAGTTTCTTTGGATTTATGTGTGTTTTCTCTTGGGAAAATTCTGAGAATGTGAATTACTGAGTCAGAGTATATGTATGTTATATATTTTAATAGATAACTGCCAAATTACTCTTCCACTGTTCCACTCTGTAAACTGCATTTTTACTAGTTTCTCCACATTCTTCCCCAAATATTGAGAAAGCTACTATCAAATAGCTAATTTTTTCTCAATTGTATAGATACTAATTCTTTTCAATTTTCATATTTTTTTTTCTTCTTTGAGACACAGTCTTACTATGTCGCCCTTGGTAGAGTGTAGTAGCGTTACAGCTCACAGCAACCTCAAACTATTGGGCTTAAGCGATTCTTTTACATCAGCTTCTCAAGTAGCTGGGACTACAGGTGCCCAACACAAAGCCCGGCTATTTTTTTGTTGCAGTTTAGTTGGCCTGGCCCGGCCTGGGGCCAGGTTCGAACCTGCCACCCTTGGTGTATGCGGCTGGCACTGTAACCACTGTGCTGTAGGTGCTGAGCCCAGTTTTCATATTTTTAAATCTTATTTATGGTTCTTTTCTGTTATGTAATTTTTTATAACATTACGGGGAAAACTTATTTCATTATTGCTATAAATAGTAATAGCTATAGCAATAAGTGTACAAGACTTTTATGAAAGAAACTATAACACAATACCATAGGATATACAAGAAGACCTCAATGAAAAGATATGCATATACATGTTTGAATAGGAAGAATTCAATAACATGAAAATGTTAATTTGTCTGTAAATTAAGGTATAAATTTAATGATCCTCTAATCAAATCCGAGTATTTATGTACATAGTACTAACTTTAAAAAGTAAAATAGGGAAACAAGGAAAACTCTTTGATTCACCTAGCTAATTCTCTTTCCTAGAGGCAAACCACTATTGGCATTTTCTTGGGTATTCAGAGGGGTATGTGTGTGTGTGTGTGTGTGTCTGTATCCATTGTACTGTACCTCCTTGTTTGCACTTAATTTATATGTAAGGTTCATGATCAGCATGTAAGTATATTTAGAGTTACTTCACTTTTCCAGGCTGCTTAGTATTTTATTGTATATGCCTTTGTCATCATTAAAAATGACAAAAATCGGGTGGCGCCTGTGGTTCAGTGAGTAAGGCGCCGGCCCCGTGTACCGAGGGTGGTGGTAGAGTGTAGAGTGCTAGGCAAAGTGTAGTAGTGTCACAGCTACTAGGCATTTTACGAGATGTCTGCTAAGAGACATTTAGGTTGTTTAAATCTTTTGATTTTTTAGTTTTACCATGAGTATCCTTCTATATTTTGTCCCTTAAAATATGTAATAATATATTTGTGAGATGGGTGCCTAGCAGTGGAATTGCTTGTTTGGAGAAATACTAATATTCTTTGAGTTGCCCTCCATAGAGATACCAATTTAACAATTGACCCTATGAATTCTTATTACATAGGACATTGTTAAACCTTTTAATCTTTGTCAGTAGAAGAGAAAATTGGTGACCCTTAGTGTTTAAATTTGTATTTTTCTTAAGTATTTTATATATTTAAGAGCTGGATTTCCTCTTTGTGTGAACTGTGTTCTTTTTTTTTTTTTGTCTTTTATTCTGTTTGTGGATTTAGCTCATTGATTGTAGGGAGTCTGTCTTTGTTTATTCTATTTTTTTTTTTTTTTTTTTGAGACAGAGCTTCTAGCTGTCACCCCAGATAGAGTGCTGTGGCATCATGGCTCACAGCAGCCTCCAACTCTTGGGCTCAAGTGATTCTCCTGCCTCTGCCTCCCAAGTAGCTGGGACTACAGGCGCCTGACAACGCCCGGCCATTTTTTGGTTGCAGCCGTCGTTGTTTGGCGGGCCCAGGCTGGATTCGAACCTGCTAGCTCAGGTGTGTGTGGCTGGTGTCTTAGCTGCTTAAGCCACAGGGGCAGAGCCAATATATTTTTATTTTTTATTTTTTTGCAGTTTTTGGATGGAGCTGGGTTTGAACCTTCTACCTCCCATATATGGGGCCAGCGCCTTACTCCTTGAGCCACAGGCGCTGCCCTTTCTTTCTATTTTTTAAAAATTTCAGATGATGAAATTTATGAAGGTACAAGTGATTAGGTTATAGTGCTTGCATTTGTTAGGTAAGGTCCCTGTTGTAGTTGGGCCCCTCACCAAAGAGGTGTGCCATATAGCCTTATGTTGTACTCATTAGGTGAGAGCACACTAATCCCTCTTCCTCTTCCCCATACCTCCAGTTTGAATTGAGTTTATCTCTTTGGGCGTGTTATTAGCCTATCTCCTGGCTTCATATTACTATTAAGTACCTTGGATACTTGTTTTTTCAATCTTGTGTTACTTTACTAAAGAGGATGTTCAACTTCATCCATGTTAATACAAAAGATGTAATGTCTCTTTCTTTATGGCTGAAGTATACCATGGTACATATATACCACACAATTGATAAACCCATTCATATGTTGATGGGTACTTGGGTTGATTCTACATCTTGGCAATTATATATTGAGCTGCAATAAATGATCTAGTACAAATGTCCTTAGGATAAAATGCTTTTTACCTTTTTTGGGTATAGATACCTAGTAATGGGGTTGTGGAATCAAATGGAAGGTCTATTTTAAGTTCTTTGAGGATTCTCCATACTTTCCAAAGAGGCTGTATTACTTTGTAATCCCACCAACAGTATAATGTGTCTTCATTTTTTAAGGATATAAGTTACAAATTTTTTTCCTAGTTTTATCACCATGTTTTTGGTATTTCTTCCCCCTGTAGAGTACGGTATTGTCTGTATTTTTCTTTTTCTAAAAAACAAATGCAGTAAAATAATAGCAAAATTTGTCATTTTTGCCCTTTTATTTTTTTGAGAGAGTCTTACTTTGTCCCCCTTGACAGAGTGCTGTGACATCACAACTCACAGCAACTTCCAACTGCCCGGTATCGCCTGGGCTTAGGCCATTCTTTTGCCTCAGCCTCCCTAATAGCTGGGGCTACAGGTGCCCGCAACAATGCCTGGCTATTTTTTGTTGTTGTTGCTGTTCGGCTGGGGCTGGGTTCGAACCCGCCACCTCGGTATGTGTGGCCAGCGCCCTACTCACTGAACCACAGGCACTGCCTGATTTTTGCCATTTTTAAGTGTACATAATTTTGTAGCATTAAGTACAATCACAGCATTTTTCAAAAATTACCACTGTCCAATCCCATTCTCCCTCCCCATTCTACCTTTGTCTTTATGAATTTGCCCATTATATATAAGTACCTCATAAGTGGAATCACAGTATTTGTCCTTTGTGTCTGGCTTATTTCACTTAATGTAATGTTTTCAAGGTTCACCCAGGCTGTGGTATGTGTTAGAGTTTCATTCATTGTTAATGCATTGTTAATGAGAAATATTATATTGTATATGTATAGCATTATTTTTTCTTACCATTCATTCATTGGTAATGATAAGTAGAAGGTCACTACCTAAGTGTGATGGCCTTGTAAGTGGATTCTACCTTTTGTCCATTGTGAAAAATGCTGCTGTGATCATTGGTGTGATAAGCATCTGTTTGAGTCCTCACTTTAAATTCTGTTGGGTAAATGCCTTGAAATTGATGGGTCATATGTTAATTCTACATATGACTTTTTGAGGAACTGTCAAAACTGTTTTCCACAGTGCTATGCCATTTCTCGATCTTACCAGCAATGCAGAAAGCTTCCAATATCTGAAGATCCTTGCCATCACCTATTTACTTTATTTTTTTACCTAAATATCCATTTTAATGCGTGCAAAATATTTTGATTATTTATTTTTGAGACAGAGTCTCATACTGTCATCCTGGTTAGAGTGCCATGGTGCATCCATCATAGCTCACAGCAATCTCAAACTCTTGGGCTCAAGTGATCCTCTCGCCTCAACCTCCTAAGTAGCTGGAACTTCGGGTACCTGCTCTAATACCTGGCTAGTTATTCTGTTTTTAGTAGAGATGGGGTCTTGTCCTTGCTCAGGCTGGTAATGAACACCTGAGGTCAAGCAGTCCACCTGCCTCAGTCTCCCAGAGTGCTAGGATTATAGGCATAAGTTACTACACCCAGCCCCCCCCTTTAATTTTATTTATTTATTTATTTATTTAGGTTTCATATACAATCTGAAATGTTTTCATCAAACTGCTCAACACCTTTTTAATTTAAATTGTGATAAAACCTTTATAAACAAATTTATCATCTAAGCACTTTTAAGTATATAACTCAGTAATAAGAATATTTTACATGTCATGCAACCGATGTCAAATTTTTCTTTTGTAGAGACAGAGTCTCACTTTAAAGTCCTTGGTAGAGTGCTGTGGCATCACACAGCTAACAGTAACCTCCAACTCCTGGGCTTAGGTGATTGTCTTACTCAGCCTCCTGAGTGGCTGGGACTACAGGCACCCGCCACAATGCCTGGCTATTTTTCTGTTGCAATTTGGCTGGAGCTGGGTTTGAACCCACCATCCTCAGTATATGGGACTGGCGCCCTACCCTCTGAGCCACAGGTGCCACCCAGTGTGCAGAAAATTTTCAATTTGTAAAACCCATCTCTACCCATTAAACAGTTCCCTATTTATCCCTTCTTCCAGACCCTAGCAACTGTCATTTTACTTCCTATTTCTATGGATTTGACTACTTTAGATACTTCATATAAGTGAAGTCAGAGAGTATTTGTCTTTTTGTGACTAGCTTTTTTCATATAGCATAATGTCCTCTCAGTTTTTCTATGTTGTAGTACATGTAAGTTTCCTTTTTAAGGCTGAATATTATTGCGTGTGTGGGTACACAACATGGTTAAGTTTGTGAACTCATCCTGGAAAGAGTGCTACATACATCATTGCTGAACGTCACAATAGTTACCTTCAAAGTACTACCTTTGGGAAGCTGTGCACTGATACCACTGCCTAGTTCACCACTCTTCAAAGCAATTTTGGAACTCTTTTGGAGTGGTCATTGTATTACCTTTGATGTTCTGAATGTCATCAAAATGTCTTCTTTCCAGTATTTCCTTTATCTTCAGGTAAAGAAAAAAGTCATTGGGGGCCAGATGAGGTGAGTAGGAAGGATGTTCCAATGCACTTATTTATTTACTGGCTAAAAACTCCCTCACAGACAGTGCCTATGTGAGCTGGTGCATTGTTGTGATGCAAAAGTCACACCTTTCTCATGTCAAGATTTTCAGTTAAGATTTTCTTGTTTCTGGGCGGTGCCTGTGGTTCAGTAAGTAGGGGGCTGGCCCCATATACCGAGGGTAGCAGGTTCGAACCTGGGCCTGGCCAAACTGGAACAAAAAAAGTAGCCTGGCATTGTGGTGGGCACTGTAGTCCTAGCTACTCGGGAGGCTGAGGCAAGAGAATTGCCTAAGCCAAGCGCTGGAGGTTGCTGTGAGCTGTGAAAGTACAGCACTCTACTAAGGGTGACAAAATGAAACTCTGTCTCTTAAAAAATATATTATATATATATTGTTTCTCTGTGGATGTTTATTTGGTCTGCTATGCTTCTCACCGTCAGCTAATGATTTTTTTCTTTTTTTGAGACAGAGTCTGTTTCCTCGGGTAGAGTGTGGGGACATCATTATAGCTCACAGCAACCCCAAACTCTTGGGCTCAAGTGATCTTCTTGCCTCAGCCTCCTGTGTAGTGAGGACTACATCTATGTGTGTCTACAGATGCCCAACCAGTTTTTCTATTTTTAGTAGAGACAGGGTCTTGCTTATGCTCAGGCTCGTGTCAGCTGCCAATACTGATGTACAATTTGATGAATTTTTACAAAATTTTCAACAGTTCTGTTTGTTGGTAGTGGTTCTGACCTGTCTTTGTCAGTGATGCTTTCTCTTTCCTCAGACGAAAATTTAATTCATTTGTACACTGCTGTTTTCTTCATGGCATTATCCCCATAAACTTGGACTAATGTTCCATCTTGATTTTATTTCCACTCCTGCCGAGTTTATTAAGAAATTTACGAATGTTTGTTTGTTGCCCTATCTAATCAGGCTCCAACATTCTTAACAATAGCATATAAAATCACACAGCAATAATAATGAACACCTCGGCTTGGCGCCTGTAGCTGAACGGGTTAAGGCACCAGCCACGTACACCTGAGCTGGCGGGTTCGAATCCAGCCCGGGCCCGCCAAACAACAATGACGGCTGCAACCAAAAAATAGCCAGGCGTTGTGGCGGGTGCCTATAGTCCCAGCTACTTGGGAGGTGGAGGCAAGAGACTCGCTTGAGCCCAGGAATTGGAGGTTGCTGTGAGCTGTGATGCCACAGCCCTTTATCCAGGGTGACAGCTTGAGGATATTGTATAAAAAAAAAAAAAAAAAATGAACACCGCTCAGTGACACAACCCTACACATCCACGCAAACACAGAAATGAGACACTGATATGCCAAGGTTGTGAAACCTTACAGGGTTTGTACCGTGCTGCCAGTAAAAGGCCACATTGGCA
>CAUYON010027919.1:0-26780 GCA_963573935.1 Arctocebus calabarensis
GGAGATGGGTATGTTAATTTTCTTCACTGCAGTAATCACTTTGCTATATATATGTATATCAGCATCATTCTGTGCACTTAAATACACACAGGGAACCTCCGTATTTATGAGTTTCAAATACTTCCATAAAAGTCTGCATATAAGTGGAATAATGCAGTTCAAACCCATGTTGTTCAAGGATCAGCTATACCCAATTTTTTAAAAAATTAAATGTTGCAGAATTAGTTAAGGATTAAATAAAAAAAATGATTGTTTCTGGCCCAGCATTCTTGTCACTAAGTCTTTTTCTTTATTTTATTTTATTTTATTTTTTTATTTATTTTTTGAGACAGAGCCTCAAGCTGTCACCCTGGATACATTACAGCTCACAGCAACCTCCAATTCCTGGGCTCAAGCAAGTCTTTTGCCTCCGCCTCCCAAGTAGCTGGGACTACAGGTGCCTGCCACAATGCCCAGCCATTTTTTGGTTGCAGCCGTCACTGTTGTTTGGTGGGCCCGGGCTGAATTCGAACCCACCAGCTCTGGTGTATGTGGCTGGTGCTTTAGCCTGTTGAGCCACAGGCGCTGAACCAGCCACTAAGTCTTTTGGAAATATTTGAGACACTAGTGATTCAATAAAAATTTCATTTTCCATTGTTCATAGGAGGAAAAAAGGATTAGTTTTTGTTTAGTCTCTCATCATGTAGGGAGAAAGGTGATTATCAATGGTTGAAATACAATAAAAATGGAAAATCAAAGCTGTATGTAGCTGTGTTAGTCTATATCTTTTAATGAATAGTGGTAACTTGTATTGTTATTTTGTTGAACAGAGACCAACACATACAATTTAATATGCTCGGCCCTGTGTGGTGGCTCATGCCTGTAATCCTAGCACTCTTGGAGGCTGAGGCAGGTAGAATGCCTGAGCTCACAGGTTGGAGACCAGCCTGAGCCAGAGCAAGACCTCATCTCTAAAAACAGCAGTGAGTTGTGGCAGGTGAGCCTCTAGTCCCAGGTACTTGGGAGGCTGAGGCAAGGGGATCTCTTGAAACCAAGAGTTGGAGATTGCTAAGAGCTGTGATGCCACAGCACTCGACCAAGAGCAACAAAGTGAGACTGTGTCTCAAAAAATAATAATAATAAATAATTAATATGCTCTTTACTTGAATTAAATCCTTTGAGAAGAGGGGCCAAGTCCTATTTGTCTTTGTAGCCCTAAAGTTTAAAGGTTAACCCATAATAGCTTCTCCTGGCAATAGCATGAAAAAAAAATGACAATATCTTTTTCTTTGTCCAGTGCCAACAAACCTAGAAAATTTAATTTATAGATCTCAAGAGATATTCAGGTATGTTCCTTTTTTTTCTTTATTTAGTTGTCTGTTTTGATGCCAAGATAAACTTTGATGACAACGCAGAATTCCGACAAAAGGATATATTTGCTATGGATGACAAATCAGAGAATGAGCCCATTGAAAATGAAGCTGCCAGATATGATCTAAAATACATAGGACTGGATGGAAACATTGCCTGCTTTGGTAAGAAGCGGTTTATATCAAAAGAATCCTTTGTAGATTTTTGTAGAATTCAAGAACCTCTGATTTCTTAAATGTTATTTACCAGTAGGAAGTAAACATGTGAGTTTCTTATAGACAAAAAGTCTTAGAAAACTGTCTAGAATCTTCTCAAAGTTCATTTTGATCACTGGGTCACTGGTTCAAAGCAGGGTGTCACAACTCTGACATCACTGAGATTTGGGGTGAGGTAATTCTTTGCTAGAGGGAGCTGTCCTG
Organism: Arctocebus calabarensis; assembly: GCA_963573935.1. NCBI lineage: Eukaryota > Metazoa > Chordata > Mammalia > Primates > Lorisidae > Arctocebus > Arctocebus calabarensis. The sequence goes on from CAUYON010027919.1 coordinate 1,770, forward strand.
TGCATCTTAAGATGTTCAGCAGCATCCTGGCCTCTAGAAGCTACTACTAAAAGCCCCTCGTTGGGAAAACCTTAATAAATTTACAAAATTTAAACCTTATTTACAAAAAGTAAGTCTCCAAACATTCTCAAATATCTGAGGTAGGCAAAATCACTTTAGTTGAGAACTACTGATTTAGATTATCTCAGTTAAACTGAACTTAGTTTAAAAATAAAAACAAAAACAGAACTTTTACTACTCAAGAAGTCATTGTTAATATGTTAGGAATTATTCTGAAATTTGAGTTTAAAACAAAATTGCTTTTTCAGAGAATATACAAGAGGGCATATAATTTAGTCATATTACTAAAGATTCAGATTCGGTGATAATCAAAATGTTTAATCCATTACACCAGTTTATTAATAAAATATTTGACCTCATCATAATTGTCTAAATTTGTGAAAATGGCTTATTCAGCTGAAGTAAGAATGAGTCTATTACAGGCAGTACAATTTCTGTTATTGGTCACAGCTTTTAGTACCAGCATTTATATTCTTTAGACCTAATTGCCCAAGACTATGATTCTGGTAGAACCAATTGGTTGCACTGGAAACTGAGGTCTTAATCTTAATGGAATTAAAATAAAAAAAGATTTGTAGTTCATTAAACCAATAGTATCATTATATTCAGAACTGAAGAGGTCTTGACCATAGTTTGCTGTTCAGTACCATAGAAAATGACATCCAATTACAAGTGATACCAAAAGCTTTTGCCTTGTATTGGAGCAATAACTGTAATGTACCAGATCGTTCACATTGTTCTGATCCCAATAAGGTAATGCTCTCTCATTATTTGCAGGCATTTAGAAAGGAGACAAGATGCCGAAGTATGTTTAGAACAAATTAAATATAGATTCTTTGTGGCCACTACAGGGACATGTATGATTTGACCAAGTAGTAACCATAAAAGCTATAATTAACACATTTCATATGGTTTTTGGAGCCAATGTTAATCATTTTTATTTTAGTTGCCCCCAAATTAATTAGTCACAGTTCATAGGTTTGTCTGGGGAATTCAAGGGTCAGAAAAGTAAAGGGTACTTATCAGGGGTATCCAACCTGTGGCACACAGGGTGAATGCTGATTTTGTGAGGGCATTTTTTTTTTTTTTTTTTGTAGAGACAGAGTCTCACTTTGTCACCCTTGGTAGAGTGCCGTGGTGTCACAGCAACCTCCAACTCCTAGACTTAGGCGATTCTCTTGCCTCAGCCTCCCAAGTAGCTAGGACTACAGGCACCCACCCCAATGCCCAGCTATTTTTGCTTGCAGTTTGGCCGGGGCTGGGTTTGAACCTGCCACCCTCGGTCTGTGGGGCTGGTGCACTACTCACTGAGCCACAGGTGCCGCCCATGTGAGGGCATTTTTTTGTTTATGTGTCATGTCAGAAACCATGAAAATTATGCACAGGCCCTTTTTTTGCTAATCAGGTTTGTCAGTGTTTGTGTATTTAATGCTAGTCCAGCTCAACTCTTATTCTTCCAATGTACAGAGAAAAGAAAAACTGGCACCCCTGCTACCTTGAAAGTTTCTGCTGTGTTCAGGAGATTCTTTTTTTCCTTTCTAACCTGAGGAAAGTAATTTCATATAATTAAGCTTAAGAAGAACAAGAAGTGCAATTGATCAATAAAACTTAGCTCTGGAAAACAAGAATTTCCTCGTCAAAACTCTACTTGATTTTTATAAGAAAGGCTCCTAAGATAGAGGCATATTTTGGTTCTAGGGGTGTTTTCTGTTTGCTTTTTTTTTTTTTTTTTTCTTTTTTTCTTAAAGATACAGAATTTTGCTACTATGTTGCCCCGACTGGTCTCAAATTCTTGTCCTCAAGCAATCCTCCTGCCTTGTTCTCTCAAATTGCTGGGAATACAGGCATTAGCCACCACAGCCAGCCCTATGGTTCTAATTTTAATGATTGCATTGTTAGTGAACATTTCTTACATTAATTTGAAAGAGGAACAAGGGGATAAGAATATTGTTTTTGATTCTGTCACTTGTTCATTGTTTTCTAAGTTTATCCAGATAACATTATATAAACATGCATGACTGCACTAAGTGTAAAAAGTATGAAATCCTATAAAAGGTGGGCTCCTGTGGTTCAATCCAGGGACTAATATGGCACTTACTTGAGCATATTCTCAGCAAGTAAGTGTTTTAAGAGAATTCTATTATTTTCTCCAGTCTCTTAAAGAATACTAAAAAGAATATAATTTAGAGGCTCAGGTATCTTTTCATAGCTTTTTTCCCCTCTTTCCAAATTCTCTGAAACATAATGCTTTTTAGAATCTAACTAAACTCTCTCATTTGCTACTGGCTCCAAATGATTACTTACTTAAACTCTTTTCCTTCTTTCTGTTTTCCAGACTGACTTCTCAATAAATCCATTTTCTTATTACCTGGTGCTTTTATTCATTCTTTGCACTTGTTTTGTTATCCTCAAAGTCTGTGATCTAATGTAGTTCAATGGAATTCCAAACAAAGCATTAGACATTGACCTTATAATGACAGGGTTCTCTTTTGGCAGTATGAGGGAGGGGAAAAGTTTATGGATCCTTCAAGTTGCTAAATTTATCCCATCTTGTATGCCAATTGCATTTCACAGTGAATGGTGCTGGACTCGCCATGGCTACTTGTGACATCATTTTCCTTAATGGTGGGAAGCCAGCCAACTTCTTGGATCTTGGTGGCGGGGTAAAGGAAACTCAAGTATATCAAGCATTCAAGTTGCTCACAGCTGATCCTAAGGTAACCTTGTTCTTTGTTGGGAGTTTGCATAATGCTTTGATTTCTCACATTGAGAGACGATGTTCCTGCTGCTAAGAGTGTTGATTAGTTAACACTTGTACTTTGCAGCCTCAGATGCAAATTCCACCTTATGCTCCATTGGAATATAGGAAGATTAGCTCTCATTGTGGATGAAAAGCTTATAAACAATCCTAGTATCTTATTTTAAAGGCTGTGTGTACAAAGTCCTGGGAAGTGGAAGAGAATATGAAAGCTAGGATGTAGCAAACAGTGAAACATTAGGTGGCATGAAACATTATTTGGGTAATTTACACTAAAGTGATTAGTCCTACATGTACATGACTTACTGAAGCGTCAGCCTCAGATTCCTTCCATAATAATTCTGAAGTATTATTATAATATTGGAAAATTACCGAATTATTGTATCATAGTTATATAAACATATATAATAAACGTATATACTGGGAAATAATGGCCCTGCCTCTTTCTATATGCTTTTTAATTTTCACCTCAGACCATCACAATTTGTAACATGTACACTGAGTACCAAATAACTGTGCTTAGGTTCATAGTTTCTATTGTTACTTCATGTATTTATTTATATTTTGAGATGGAGTGTCACTCTGTTGCCCAGGCTAAAGTCCCCTGGCATCACCTTAGCTCTCAGCAACCTCAAACTCTTGGAGTTAAGAGATCTTCTTGCTTAGCCTCCCAAGGCGCTGGGACTATTAGCTCCCACCACAGTGCCTGGCTAGTTTTTCTATTTTTAATAGAGATGTGTCTTGTTCGTGCTCAGGCTGGTCTTGAACTCCTGAGCTCAAGTAACTCATCTGCCTCCACCTCCCAGAGTGCTAAGATTACAGGTGTGAGCCACCACAGCTGGCCCGTATGTTTTCTTTTTAACTTTGTTAAAAACTTTTAGTAGCTAACTAAAGTGTGGCTACTATATCATGCTAGGTGCATAGTCAGCAGTTAGTAAATATTTAATGAATACATTTAATAATAGTAACCAAGTTAAATACCAGTGTGCTTTATTTGAACTGTAGATACTCAGTTCTCTGTAATAACATGGTTTTAGGTGGATGTTTGTTACATAGAAAGACCAAAATATTTTGAATATCCAATGTACAAGTTTTAATTTAATTCTCTTAATAGACATGCAAGGTAAGCATATGCTACAACTATTTGATATTAAACTTAATTTGAAAATCATTAGCTAATTATTTTTAGAGTATCTAATAAATTTTGTTGATTAATAAAATATCCAAAGACATGAGGAATCTGAATTATCACTAAGAACAACAACATGAATGAAAAAACTCCAGATTTTGTTTTTGAAGAGATATGGTGTGAACTTAATATGGAAACTTCCCATAAAGTACATAGTAATAGCCTATTTTGTTTTCATGCATAATATCTTATCTTAGATTAGTAGTATCCTTATCCATTTTACTTATGACTTAGATAGTTGGTGACTTTATGTTTTTGATAACTCCTTTTTTCTAATATGCCAAATAAATGGTAAGATATTTGTCAGTTCTCCACTACTGTTCAGGAATTACGAAACTATTGAAGTTCAAAGGCACCCAGTAATGAAGAAAGCATTTGCAGAAGGAAAAATTTTTCTGTGTACAAAAGCACTTTGTTTTCATTGGTTAGGTAGAAACATTATGAGTGACTCCCTGCTCATTTATTAATTCATTTGTTACTTATTCTCATTCCTTTCCCAGGGCAGAATCATTTTCCTTCCAGAGATTTTCAAACCAATTGAAATCTGTAAATACCATGGACATAACACACAGCTCTTTAAGCTGTCTGAACCACAAAGTACCCAGAGACCCTGAACGATTATAATAAAATACTGTGACCTTCTAGAATCTAATGTAATGCAGTGCTAATAATAATAGACAGCCATTGAGGGATTAAATCTACCAGGACCCTCAACTGAGTTTTCTTTGAAACATCCTTTCTTAGTGATCTTGAATTTTAATTTTGTAAAAGTACAGGGTAGGGAAAGAGGGAAGAAAAATCACTGGCAGAACTATATTTTTAAATAAGATTCTCTTTAAAAAATTTTACTTTACCCTATGGAATATTTTCAAATGCTTGGATTATTTCAACTTTTTTGAAATAAATAGCTGTCATCTTGTGTAGATAAAGGTACGTGGGAGTTATTTTATTTTTCTTGTTCTATATCAGGAAAATGAATGCACAGCTCATCTCACAGTACATTTTCCAAATCCTGAAATTTTAAAACCGGTTCAGAAGCGTAGAAATGTAATGGGTATTTTCAATCCTGGCATCATTTTACAAAATTTGGAGAAGAGAGTCTAAAAAATAGTACAAATGAGTTGATCTGATTTTGCAAGGAGACTGGTTATAGTTCTGAAAGTAATTTTTTTCAAGTAGAACCCTGTTCACCTGCCCAGAGGTATAAGTTCCCAAGAACTTAGAGCTAATTATTTCAAAGCTTTTGTTTTCTTGTTAGATATAAGGATTAGTTAGTCGAATACAATGAAAGTTAAAATTACAAAAGACTTATGGTTGAACTTAAATCAGCTGATAAAACTATATATTTGTCAGTGTACAAGATAATCCTGTTGGTCAGGTAATAAATGCATCATTCAGTACAAATATTATCAGTTGACATATACTTCCACTCATATTATCAGCCCTGGAGCTGAAACTTGTATTTATTTTGCTTAACTATTAGTGCAAATGCTGATTTTTCACTTACCTAATAGAAATATCTTTATAACTAATTTGTTGCGTATTTGTTTGTAATATGTATGAAATGAAGTTCCTCTACCAAACTGTCTAAAACAAGAGTCTTTTCAAGATAACTTGCTTACTAAACTGGATTTATGTGAAGTATATCATTAAATATTTTATAATTTCTCTTATTTTCCAGCTGAGCTTGAGATGAGAGAAAAACAATAGCATTTGTCCTGCTGGTGGTCTTCATCATTTTGATTTAAAGAATTCTAGACACTAGCATTCTTTAAATCATAGAGAATAAAAATGATATAAAACAGGAAATAAAAGAAGGATTGGTTGTCTGCTAAAAGCATTTGAGCATATTTAAAAGAAGAACACTCTATGGAATGTTGTCCTTGGCTCTTTGATTTCCTAAATTATGTTTTAGCTTTTATTTTTAATTTTGAACTTAGAGTTTCAAAGGTGTAGAAAATGAGTAGACCAACATCTAGAATATGCAAAATATTTTATGTACGTAAATAACAAGGAAAAGACAGTTGGCGTGAATCTACACAATAACCCCAATTCTGTTTGTCAAAGTTAAACCAATCTTTTGCTCTCTGGGGGCCATATTTTTTGTTTATTTATTTTAGAAAAAGGATCTCCCCGTGTCACCCTGTGGTCACATCTCACTGCATCCTTGAACTCCTAGGCTCTAAGGATCCTCCTGCCTCAGCCTCCTGAGTAGCTGGGACTATAGGCATATACCACCATGCCTAGCTAATTTCGTTTTAATTTTTTTGTAGAGATGGGGTCTAGGTAGGTTGCCCAGGCTGGCCTCAAATGTCTGGCCTCAAGTAATCGTGCCTCCTGGGCCTCCCAAAGTGCTGAGATTATAGGTGTGAGCCACTTCACCCATCTCCAGGAGCCCTGATTTTGAAAAGTAGGAATAAATGGTTGACATTCTTGAAGATACCTCACTTGATTTGACTGTGCTTCCTGATTTAGATCCAACTTAGAGTCATATTTCCAAAATCCTTTAAATATCCACAAAGAAATGCATTACCTACGTGCCACAGAATAGTTGAAATGTGGAAAGGATTCTTAGTGGGGCTCTAGTGCTTGGAGTGGCTGGTTCTAATCCTCTCTTTACCACTTATTGGTTATGAGATGATCTCAAGCATATTATTTAATTCTGTGTACCTCAGTTTCCTCATTTATAAGTGGTGGTGATAACAGTACTTACCTCAGAGTAGTACATGAGTTGAGACATGTGCACCCTTGAACACACTCTCTTCCAATTTACAGGGGCTATAATTGTGTACAACAGTATCACCTTTGAAAATTTAATGAACTTTTATTTATTGAATTTTAACTTTATAACCTACATACAAAATAGTATATAAGTTTTAAGCATACAGCTTGATGAATTATTACAAAGCGAACACACTAATGTAACCTCCAGTCAGATCAAGAAATAGGGCACGACCAGCACCTTTGAAGCTTCCTAAGGTGTATCCCCTAATCTGTCTCCTACTCTGCTCCCTTCTCAAAAGAAAACTTAATAATAATGGCATTGTATATTGTGATTCATCCCTCTTTTATGTTTTCTGTCTTTCTTGACCTTTCTGACTTAACTTGACCTTCATTGGTCAGTCTTTCCAATTTTAGTTATTCATGTAGGTGTGTGTAGCCTTTTTGTCATGACTTAGGTTGAGTACATTTTCATATATTTATTAGTCATTTGGATATACTCTTTAAACTTCTATTGCCTCACCTGAAATGTAGACATGCAAATAACAACTCAGAGCATTGTTTGGAATATCAGCTAGGCTGGGCGGTGCCTGTGGCTCAGTGGGTAGGGCGCTGGCCCCATATACCGAGGGTGGCGGGTTCAAACCCAGCCCCAGCAACGAAATATCATCTAGGCAAACCTTTCCAAAGCACAATGAAAACTTAGTTTATCTTAGTTTGTGTTATTTTTAGTGTTTCTAGATGATTTCTAAATCTTAGAATAAATGAACATCGGTGGAAATGGGAGTATCTGAAATAGGTTTATTAATAATCAGTGTTACTGTATGTGCTGTTTTGAAATTGATGGAAAGTATAAGTGATTACGTAGCTGGTAATGATTTTTTGCTCAAATGACAAAAAAAAAAAAAACCAAAACTCAACACATTAAATAAACGGAGGATTAAATCTAGGTTTGATAGAATAACAGTGTCATTTGGAATAAATTTGAGAAGAGCCCAGCTCTTTCAGCTCTGTGGTGAATGTACTTCAAAGTCTTTAGCATTTGCAGCCAGAGAAGTAAAACCACATGTCGTACTTAGTCAGGTATGTGTATGTGCTTTCAGTTTTAAATATGTTTTGGAATTAATATGTGCTATCTTATTTTTTGGTTATTGTATATGTAAAATATATTTAAATACAAAGCAGATTATTCTCTTTTTCTCTTTTATATATGCATATATCAGAAACATTCAGCCATTAAAACATAAACTGAGATACCATAAAATTTTTCTTTTTGCAGTTTTTGGCCAGGGCCGGGTTTAAACCCGCCAAATTGGTATATGGGACCGGCACCCTACTCCTTTGAGCCACAGGTGCTGCCTCGACACCATAAAATTTTTAAAGTTTTATTTCAACAACCAGTGATTCACAAATTGGGTGTCTCCACACCGGAATGTTTCCCCAGCTCTGTGGAAGGAATACAGGGGTAGAATTTTTTAGAACAAACATGGAAGTAAAGCAAAGAAAATATCTGATTAGATTATGGTTATATTGTCTTACTTTGTTTATCTTGTTGAAAAGTTTTGTAAGTTAGTTGGTTGCTTCTGATTAGTTAGACTTAAGTTTCATTTTCCTCCAAGGTAGGCATTTACCGTAAGTAGCTCATTAAATTTCTTTGTGTCTGCAAATCAAGCAAAGTTAAAGTCACTTACAAGGCCTAACTGGATTTGTTTGTTTGGATTCTTCAGGCCTGGTCTCCATTTCAATTTATTTTATATTTTTTTATTATTAAATCATAGCTGTGTATAATAATGCATTTCTAGGGTACAATGTGCTCGTTTTATTTACAATTTGAAATGCATACAACAAACTGATTAACATAGCCTTCACCGGACTTTCTCAATTACTGTGTTAAGATGTTTATACTCTACACTTAGTAGATTTGATATGTACCCTTGGAAAATGCACCATAGGTGTGGTATTTCAATTTATTTTAACAAAGCAATACCCATTTCATTACATACCACACATATTTGCTGAAATACCTTATCTAGAAGTGAATCTTTTTTTCTTTTTTTTTGAGACAGAGTCTCACTTTTCACTTGGTAGAGTGCCGCAGTGTTACAGCTCACAACAACCTCAAACTCTTGGACTTAAGCCATTCTCTTGCCTCAGCCTCCCAAGTAGCAGGGACTATAGGCACCCACCACAACGCCGGGCTATTTTCTGGTTGTAGTATTCATTGTTGTTTGGCAGGCCCAGACTGGATTCGAACCCACCAGCTCCGGTGTATGTGGGTGGCACCCTAGCCACTGAGCTATAGGTGCCAAGCCAAATCTTTTCTTTCTAGAGTAATAGAACTCATGTAGAAATTTATTTTCAAATATAATGCCTAACACTTTATACAATGCGTGCCTTATTTGTGATGACTACCCTGTATTTCTATTTTTACAGGCCTGCTTGAAAACAAATTTTTCTTTCACTTAGAATTGTAAAGATTAAAGGTCTAGGCATCCCTTCTTTCTGGGGGTAGTCTACCTGATAGTCTGGTGGAGGAAGAATAAAAGTGATTTTGTGCTTATGAACTGACAAGCCTGTCATTTGGTCTCTCCACTTCCACTTAGAATAGCCCCTTATTTAGAGTAACCTCTCTTCATAAGGTAGAGAATGGAAAAGTATCTATCCCAAGCTCTTTTTCTTTTCTCCATCGTCTTGAATTTTTAAATGTTGATTTCGCATTTTTTTTCCTGGTATCCAGTTGATTAAAATTTCCAAGAATGTCTGACCCACCGTGTCCACCTCACACTTTTTCCACTTTACCTGCCAATACTTCTCAGTAATACCAAGGTTCTAGGCGACTGTATGTACAGTCGGTGTGTCTCGTAGCTGGTGACCACATTTCCAGAGCATCCCTAGTGGAACACTCCAAATCTATTTTCATGCTCCTCACTGACATGCTCTCAGAGACAAATCAAAAATAAGCCTTTTACTCTCTGCTTCTCAAAATCCAGATCTTAACGTGAGTTATTTTGTTGTATGGTAAGTGATTTAAAGAATTTAACAGACTTTGGGATATCATACTGTATTTTGTTATTATTCCCTGCATGATCAGTCATTGATTATGAATCCTGCACATAGAAGACTTTTGAGACTGTTCAAGAGAAATGCACAGTGAGTCAAATTATAATGTCCTATAGGTTGGAAATAATATCTGATTATTAGTGGAGTTAGGGTTTTTTTTTTTTTTTTTAATGTTATTGCATTAAGAAAAGCTGTGGTTAGGGAGGCACCTGTGGCTCAAAGGAGTAGGGCGCTGGCCCCATATGTTGGAGGTGGTGGGCCAGGCCCAACCAAAAGCTAGAAAAAAAAAAAAAGCCGTGGTTGATTGGAACAATTAGAAAACAATGCATTTTCTAGAAAGACAGTCAGTAATGGCTAGGAGTAATGACAGGAATCTATTAATGTTAAGGATAATCTTAACAATGGCAGGGAATCTGCAAGTTTTATTATTTTTGAGATGTTATATTGAATTTTATTATTCAGATAAAGCCTGATAGAGGCAACTCTGGGTAGGAGAATAGAACTTAGGAAAATTATTTAGAGGAAGGCTTTAAGGGCCTTGGACAGTGAAGGCCTCTGATTCCTTTAATGTATGGTGGAGATGAGCTATTGTTTGGTGATTCAGAAAATTGAGGATTTTGTGAGCCCTCTTCCTGCCCCCACCCCCACTGCCAGAAAATTAGGACCTAGGAAAGATTATGTTATCCCTATATGAGCAATATGTGCACATGGGCTTGACTCAGTTGTTTGTAAAGTAGTCTTTTTTGTTTGTGCTAGAGCATTTGATAAATAGTATCTCCTTTTCCCTAAATATTAAATTACAAAGTATAAAAATAAATTATATATATGCATACGTATATCCTTTTTTAAAATATATGCTAGTTTTAACAAAACTAGTACTTGTTTATATCATGTAATTAGCAATGTTATATAGCCTGGTTTGTCCATTTTTTTTTTAATCCTTGTTTTTGCCTGTCTTTGTATAGTTTTCCACAGGATTTTCTGTAGCTGAATGGAATTCACCTGGTGAATGTATGTTTTATTTAACTAGTGCTCTATTCAGGGTGTTTCCAATGTAAAATTGTGCTGCTATGCACCTCCTAGTATTCATTACTTTATGTTCAGCTGAGATCATGCATATAAGATGAATTCCTACAACCACGGGGTCAAAACATGCAGATTATAAGGTTTTGCATTGCCGAATTATCTCAATGCTAGTTGAAGGATTATAAAGAGCTGTCGTCAACAAGAAGAGTGCTCATTTATTTTTCCCATGCCCTGGCTGTTGTTACTATTGTTCATTACCAACATTAGAAGGAACATTTTTTATTTTTTATTTTGTTTGGTATTTTTTTATTGCTTCTTTTATGATCCACCTGCTCATATCTTTTGTTTAGTTTTCCATTGTTTCTGACAGTGATTTAGAATATAGGGGACTTTGGTGTGTGAGAGAGAGAGAGACTGAGATCAAGGCAATGGGGCCTTTTCTATATATTGTAACTAATTTTCTTTTGCATTCTGTCTTTTATCTTTGAAATGGTTTATGTAAATTTTGATGTCTCTTTATAATAGAGTATGTATACTTAAAATACTATTGTGTAGTGTGTTCTGAGACTACTTTATGCATGTTTTTACTTTTCACTGTTATTTACTTAGTTTCTAATGAAACTTTTATTAAAACTTTTAAAATTGGTTGTCTCATGAATCAACAACCTACAATGTTTCACTTTCCGATCAAAATGTTGTACTCTCCCTAACCTTCTCGCAGTGGGAACAGTCCTTCCAGTTTGATTTAAAGCAAAATGAATATTAAAATAGCTAGCTCCTCTAGTTACTGATAAGATTCTTAGTTTTTCTAAGCAGCGTTTTTTAGTGAAGGAATTTCACTATGAGCTAACTTGTTTTTTCTACTCCTGGTATTATTAGTACAGTTGATCATCATTATTTGCTGATTCTGTTTTGGAAATGCACCTATGTGCTAAAATTTCTTTGTAACTCCAAAATCCATTTGTAAATTCATGGCACTTTCAGGATCTTTCAAGGAAGTACAGGAGTGGTGAAAAATTTTAGTTATCCGATGTTCATATTCCCAGTGAAGGTCAAACAAAGCAGTCTTCTGCCTTCTTGTTTCTGCTTTCAGACTATAACACATGTCCTTTTTGCAGTCCACTATGAAGTTCCTTGGAGAGAAAATGAGGGCACTAGGTAAGATTAGTTCAGGCCTGAGTTACATTGCTATTGGGCATGAGTTCAGTTTTAATGAATCAACAATATATATGTTAAATATGGTGTCTTTAAACAGAAACACACATACACACACAACAAGGTTTTGAATTTATCTGCTGACTAGAGGCTCTCAAGAACCTAATCTAATATTTCCTCTAAGAACAATAGTTGAGTATTTGCCAATTCGTTGTTTGCAGTAACTATAGGGAATAATGAGATGCCCTGTGTAGTGTTTTGAATAATTGTGGGCAGAGATCCTATGACAGAGATTCTCCATTTTAATTTTCAAAGAGAGGACAATCAGAAATCCCTATCCTGAATGTAAAGTAAAATATCTTATCCTTTCATAGTTTGTAATTATGTGTTTCCCAAAAGGAAAGAGTTGACCATGATCATGAGAAACTTTGAAATGTACCAGTTGCTTAGTAGACGCACTGCATTTATAGCCATGGGTTAAGTAAAGTTTGGGGACATTTTAATTAAGTTTTTCACTTTTCATGTAAGAATGGTTTCCTTACAAGTTTAGGTCTTTATGCTTTTGGAAAGTTTTTCTATGTTTTAAAAAATGGTCATTGTATCGTTTTTATAAATTTACACTTCCTACTAAAAGTATGAAATTTTAAAAAGTCCTTAACTTTATTCCTGTAATACAAACACTGTTATAATTTTAACTTTTCTTCCAGCATTATCTATTGTTACATGACAAACAGCTTTCTGTGTTGTTAGCTGGTTTCCCTGACCGTGATGTTTACCAGCAGTATAACTAATGGTCAGTTTTAAAGGCACCTTGTTATTTAGAAGAAGCCCAAATGGCTAAAATCTCTTTTGAAAGTGTGTGGACTTTGTCAACCAGGTTTGCTTAAAGCAGTGGTTCTCAACCTTCCTAATGCCACTATGTATTTTAATTGTTATAAAGGGTTGTGACCTTGAGAACTGCTGGCTTAAAGTATAATAACCACCAAATATAATAGTAAGGAGTATGAAAAGCTTTGTGGTGCCTAATAGACTTTTTAGTAATAATAACAAAAGGGAAATTAACATAATCTAGTACTAAGCTAGTTATATCTTTAATATCTAAAACATTTACTACCTCAGTGGACTACTGATTGGAATTTGTTTAAAAATCTCTTAGGCAAGTCATTCATTAATAGTTAATATAGTCCCTTGAATTGGCTGAGGCACCTGGGAATTCCAGAGGTGGTCTGATGCCCCTTCCTGATGGTTGAGTTCAATAATTCCTGGTGTTTTGCTTTTTAAATTCAGTGTATTATGGGGATAAAATGTTTTTGGTTACATGGGTTACTTTTATAATGCTTAAAGTTGAAAGTGTGCCAGTCACCAGATAGTGTTCATTGTGTTTTTTGATGTTTTCAGGTCAATGTGAGGAAGAGTCGAAAATGAAACTTGCTATATAGGTAGGGAAATAAACTCACCTTTATTTTTCCATGCTCATTCTTGCTTGAGTTCTCAAATGAATTATTTCACTAAAGAACCTCTTAAGATTCTGTTGATCCTCTGTGCATTCCCAACAAACTTTCCAAAGAAGCGAGACACCTAGGACATCTTCTAAAGTAAGTGTCTTTTTTAATCTCTGCAGCCCTTGTCAGGTGTCACCTTGGTGATAATTTGGGCTTATCTCCCTCTTCTGTGTGACATTTACAGTCCTCATCACTTGATTATCTCTTTCTTCATCTGCTGCTTTTTCACATTCTGTAATAATTGTGATGAAATATTATTCTTTCTTTGCCCCTCCCCCTATGTCTTTTTCAGTAGACTTTCCATGCGCTCCATATTCTTAAAGAATAACTAAATGGTAGGCCTTCTTTGAGTTTTTTTCCCATCCCTGGTTTTGGTATGTTCAAACAAACATATTATTGTGGATTTCATGATTTTTGGCACCTGTGTGGTACATAGAACGTGGTAGGTTCTTCGAAAATGTCTTTGGAGAACAAATTCATATTGTCAGTTCATGTTTCTTTAGCTGAATGTTCTCAACCAGGAGGAAAAGCATAAGAAGTTAATGAATTGTCCTTCTGAAACAATTCAATTTCTAGGCTAGATGCCAAGGCCATGTGTCTGGAAAGACTGTAATAGGATGGGGTAGCCTGGTGGAGTCCATGGTTAAGAACTAGACTTCACCCCCTGGAAAAAGCAAACAGTACAGGAAAGGACTCCTTTGCAGACAGTGAGATGAGGTCTCAGCCACCAGAGACAGTGGGTGGAGCTAACAGTTGGTTATACAAGGAAAACTGTGGCAATAGGGAGGGGACCTTCCCTGTGACAGCATGTTAGGAGATAGCAAAAGTACAAACACAGGGAGGCCATTCCCAGACAATAAATAGGGAATTCTTATAGCAAACACCTGTGCCACCTTCCCCAGGCTGCAGTGCCGGGGCCAAACTCCATTCCTGGCAAACAGTCTGTAAGCTGGAGCTTTGTTCTAGGGAAAGTGCAGTGCCAGGTAGGTAATAACATAGAAATTCAGCATAGGAACATGTCAGGGTATCAATATGAGGTCGAGGTTCATCCCTCAGCAAGAATAGCTTTATTGCGGTGCGTGCATCTCCAGCATGTTGGGAGACAACTCCTCAAAGAACCTTTTGTAATCCTAGACTAGTTGGAAGGCTGTTTGGAAACATCTGCAAAACAAGAATATATTAAATATCTCCAGCTGCCAGGCACTTTTCTGGGCACTGAGAATAGAGCAGCGAGGAACATAGTCTCTCTTGGAGTTGCCTTGGTAAAGGGAGGCAGGTAGATAGTAAAGCCTGTAAGCAAATAAGTACATAATATAAGAAAAATATCTATCTGGTGGTGATACTTGCTAAGTTGAAAAATAAAAATGAAAGGTGTCCTGACAGTGCCAGAGGTCTGTTATTTCTGATAGGTTTGTCCATCCAGACCTCTATGGCAGTTTACCCTGAACAAGGAAATGTTGTATCTGTTACATGGTTTGGAGTTGGGGTTTCTGGGCAATGCTACGCATGCTACCCCTGAGGGAGTCTGTCCAGCAGAGCTGGCCTTGTTCCCCTTGTCTTTGCTTCGTTGCTTCTTTACCAGAGTGGTCTGTGTACTGTTGCTTGCTGTTCTGTTGTCTGAATAGTTTACAGGACAGCTGTAATAGTTTGCAGGACAACTCTCTTGCCCTCCAGGTTCTTCCTAAGCACCCATGGTTCATCTGCATACCCAGGACCCCCTCCTGAGGATACTCTTTTCCCACTCCAAGGTCTTCTAAAATGGAGGGCTTGGAGCACACGTTAGTTAGTATTCCCAAGGGCCGGCTGGTACAAATCCGAGTTAATTATTTTCACTCCAGCTTATCTTTGGCTACTTTCATTAATCGTTATCTGTAAGCATTTTGGACACATCCCTTTTTCTCAATTAGAACTCAGTGGAATATTTTTGCGCAAACGTTTAGGTGCTTGCTCTAATACTCAGAGGCCTTAACATCAAAAACAGTGAACAGAAAATTCATTTGGGGCTTTAACCCTTGATCTTCTACATTTCACTTGCTCAGTAATCCCAAGCAGTACATTTCTCTGGGACAGAGACAAAAGCAACTTAGAATTTTCCATGTGTCATCATGGTCCAAAAATGCTAGTAGCATTTGGGTCGCAGGTGTTGGGGGAAATGCAGAATTTATAATATGCTTAGGGGATGATTTCTGGCATGTATTTGAGTTTTATAACCCATGATCAGTGGTTGCATTTTATGAGTGGAGCTTATTCATTAAGCTGAACCACCAAATGCTAATCCAAATGCTGACAGTGCTGACCAAATTCCAAAGGAGGGGTATTTGATATTCAAATGAGAAGAGTTAAAGAAGCAAATAAAAAATGCACAATGAGAAATTTTACTAAAAGAATAAACTCTGTGGTTCAGATTTTCTATATAGGTTCATTTTAAAATCACTACCAATCATAAGTAGCTACCATCAATTACCACACAGGGCAAAATATGTAGCTAGGAAAGATAACAGGACAGAAATTAAAGCCCCGCCACCATCCTCGATCCCTCTCCCCATTAGTTACAGCTTGGTATTTCTGCATCCAGCCCACAGTCTACAAATACTGCTTTCTTTTTTTGAGACAGAGGCTCACTTTGTTTGCCGGGTTAGAGTACCATAGCATCAGCCTAGCTTACAACAACCTCAAACTCTTAGGCTTAAGTGATTCTTCTGTCTTAGCCTCCTCACAATATCTGGCTAATTTTTCCATTTTTAGTACAGACAGGGTCTCTTGAGGCTGGTCTTGAACTCCAGAGCTCAAGGGCTCCTCCAGCATCGACCTCCCAGAGTTCTAGGATTACAGGCATGAGCCACCACACTTGGCTAACAAATATTTCTTGATCACCACTGTATGTCAAATTCTGAGCCGATAGACCTAGTGGGAAACCTTCTCATATATAATGCTGTTGTTTCCAGTGGTGCTGTCCTTACCAGTTTTTTCTGATTACAATCATTTTTATAAAGCTGAGGAAGACATATACACATGTGTATTTGACTGACAGGTGCAGTCTTTTCTGTAGTCTTTTTAAAGCAGAATAAGCACCCAATATACAGCACCTATTACACTTGAGGTCACATCCTAGCCTCTGGGTCCACAGACAGTTGACCGTTGTCAGTGGAGCCTTGCTACTCAAAATGTGGGCCATGGATTGTCAGTGTTGTTGGCAACTTTAAAGCTGTTAGGAATGTACTGTCTTCATTTTTATAGGATCCCTAGGTAATTCCTGTACACATTAGAATTTGAGGAGCCCTGCTCTGGAGCAGGTATAGGTAAACTACAATCCATCATCAAATCCCGCCCAACGCTTTATTTTTGCAAATAAAGTTTTATCAAAATACAGTTTCACTCATTCATTTTCTTAATGAGTAGTCATGACAGAGCTATCCTGGCCCCCCGTGGTCTAGATTAGAAATACTCAAGAATGTGTTTTTGGACCAGTGCCAGTTTGTGTCCCAGAGCCAGTGTGTGAATGGCTTGTTTTAAGTTTGTGGTAAGAACAATACTGAGAAAGAGCATTCAGAAATTTTTATTGCAAATTGCCATTGTCATGACATGCAAGTTGAAGATCAATATTTAGCAATTTCTATTATTTTATATCAGTCATTGACTGTTAAGGGAATTTTTCTTTTTAAATTGGTTCTTTGCCACTTACTTCTCTGTGACTATAGATGGTATGCCCCCCCCCCAATTGTCATAAGTGAATTTGATTTTATAGCTTGGGCCACATTGAACGTTATTATGGGCTGAGATAATTACACTGTCCTATTATTCCTTGCTTTTCCATGAACCTTACTTCTGTTTCTTCAGGATGCCTCCTCCTCTTCCTTGTGATCTTGGTGATGCCATCAAATGTGATGCCTTTCTTCTCTCTGTGTGCTCACCTGAATCCTCTCTTCCTGCCTCATTTACTTACAGAGTCTGCTCAGGCCAGGCCAGGCCAGTTGCCTTACTGCACCCTGGTGTTGAAGGTTGCTTTCAGGGTAATCTCCAGCTACAACCCCCCTCAGCTAGTCAGATGCCTCTCCAGAGCTTTTCTCCTAAAGCTTATGAAATAGGCCACCTGCCCTTGAGATCATGAGTTAAAACAATGTGGCCCACCAAGCTACATTCCCCAGCACCTAGTAACAGCCTCTGTCAGATCCAAGAGCAAAACTATATGGTGGAGACTCCCTTAATCACAGGGCTCAATACCTTACAGGTTTCTATGAATCCAGGGTTCTCAAAAGTGCGCATAGACCAGCAGCATCAGCGTCACCTAATAACTTGTTAGAAATGCATTCTTGGTGGGTGGCACCTGTCGCTTAAAGGAGTAGGGCGACGGCCCATATACCAGAGGTGGTGGGTTCAAACCCCGCCCTGGCCAAAAACTGCAAAAAAAAATTCATTTTTGGACCCCATCCAGACCTACAGAGTAAAAAACTCTGGGGTCAGCCTTATGATCTGTATTGTAACAAGCCTTCCAGATGATCCCTGTGTTTCTGAGTTTGAGGATGAGCAAGCTCTGTATCTTCTTTTTTCTTCTGTGGTTACTTTAGGCTCCTTCCTGGGTGTAAGCCAATTTATTCCTTTTTTTCCTCCTTAAGTTAGAATTTATTTTCTGTTACTGACAATCCAGTGAGTCCTGCCATGGGCAGTGTTCTCACCAAGCTGAGAATTTGCTCTGGCATATTCTTCTTGTGCCATACAGTAAGTAGCCCCAAGCTCAGCTCTGTTAAGGTTTATTTTTATTTCTTTCCCCTTATGCTTCATAACCCCCTTGTGTTTTAGGATTTTTATTTCCTTCTATTTCAGAATCTCTCCTTGACCATCAGAGGACTTTATCAGTTCTAAAGTGACCTTTCTACCCAAATGAGAATTAAGGATAATCTTCTAGTTAATTGGTAAAGTTTGTCATTTTGGTTTGTAAATGTATTTTTCTGAAGATCACCTGCCTCATAGAGAACTTCTATTTTCCTTCTCTCTAAAAGTAGCCTACACCACTGAGTTGTGTAATTTTCAAGTGCCTTTCTATAAACTTTATGAAATTACCTCATTTTGAGTTCAGTCCCTGAAGTAGATCTAATTCGTTCTTGGTTCTTGTCCCCATTAAGTTGCCATCAACTGCTTCTTTTCACAGGAGACTTCTTTCCTATTATTGCTCTTTGTGCACTTAATCACCCTCAATGCCTTTCTTCCCCTCTCTTGATTTGTAAGTGTTTTGCTGTGATTCCATCTCCTGTCTGTTCTTGTTATAAAGTACAGGCTTCATTTGTTATCTGGGCTCCTTGTACTCTGTGGGGAAAGGGCAGTGGTCAGATCTTTCAGTATTTGACAAATGTCATGATAAAAGAGTGTTTCAGGAGAGAGATGTTGAATCAACTTTTGTGTTTGGTCAAGAAAATTGATTCATAATGATATGTGATAGAAGGTCTTTGCTGAGTTTTTCTTTGGTATGCATGAGGAATGAAAATCACTGTTTTTTAAAAATACAATTTTTAAAAATTTTTTGTTTTATTAAGTCATCTGTACATAGATCATGAATACATTTATGTCATTATGGGATTACATCCTACTAATCAACATAGCCTTCGCCTCATTTACCCAATTACAGCGTTAAGGCATTTGTGTTCTACACCTGATAGATCGAAATTAATTTTTTTTTACCTTGATAACTTTACAAGTTCCTTTTGCCCATGAGTCCATGGTCAGAGAATCAGCATGTGACTGTCTCTAGCTGTTAGATAAACCATCCTTATGTCAGCTACCATTTGGGAATTCAGTTTTGTATGTTTTTCTTTTATGTGTTCAATGTCAAGATGAGACTTTATTGGTGTTTCTTCCGCCTTGGGGGTTGTACCATGTGGGGTTTTCATGTCTCTTGTAGAAAGCAGGCCAGAGGAGAAGCAGGACATGAGCTAATTTTCATCCCTGTTTGTGGGTTCTATAGGTATCTAGCTCTTGTAGCCACCATGCTGTGGCATCACACCCCATATGAGAGTGAAGCTCTAAAGACAGTTCAGAAGACAAACCCTTTTTTGTAAACAACATTATCTCTGAAAATTCTTTAAGTTACTCACACGTTTTGATGTCCTTAATTAATTACAAGGGTCCCAGTAGTATGATGAGATGCTGACCTCAGGAAGACACAGCGCCCATTCCCTTTGAGCCTGTGTCCTTTGAATGGGATACCAGTGGGTCTTCCACTGGATTTTACTTGTTAATTTTGACTGTTTCCGACTCATTTACTTGCACTGTCTCTGGGCCTGTGCAGTGCATTCGTATAAAATCCATGTATGTATTATGCATATGAGATGAGACTGATTACCATGTTAGGGAGGGTATGGAGAGAATAGTGAAAACCAGGGGCCGAGAAATTGTAGCAGGGTATACTTGCCCATTTGTCATGCATGCTAGTTTCTTTTTTTGTTTGAATTTTTTTTTTAAAAAATATGCAGCTCTCCAAGCAGAAGTCTGCATTGGTAGAGACTTCAATTACAGAGTTCAGTTGAGTTCCTGCTCAGCCAGTTTCTTTCTTTGTGGCCTTGGGCAAATCATTTAACCTCTCTACACTTCATTTATTTGATCTGTAAGGAACACTTATTAACTTAAGGTGTTACAGGAAATATGAAGCAGTCATCACTGTGTCTGGTACTTTGTGGTCATTCTATAAAAGCAGTGGCAGTGGTGGCCATCTTCAGGAGATTGGTTGAGGTGATGATTTCTATGGACAGTCCGGTGGCCATTCCCACTGTCCAGGCACTATATAATCTAGTTCATAAGAAAAGAGGCCCTAGAGCAGTGATTTTTAGCTAGTGTGATTTTTAGCACACTGCTGTGCTGGGAGAGGATCTTAGGTGCATCAGCAAAATTTTTAAAGATCATTTATTCAATTATTTTGAAAGAAGTTCAAAGCACAGTAAGTATGTAATTTTTTATTCTCTTTTTGGAGCGACATATTTTAGGTGTCCTGCAAAAGTTTAACTATAGATTCAAATGTGCAATGAGACAGAAAAAGGTTGAAAAAAATGTTTTTCAACCAGGCTGCCTAGTTTTGAATCCTGCCTCTGCTGCTAACTGCTTGGCCTTGGGCAATTTACTTAATCTGTAGATGTCTCAATTTCTCATCTGTAAAGTGGGCATAATAATAGTACCTATTATAGGTTTGTAGTGACTTATAAATAAATGAGCTTAAATGAGTTCATATTTGTAAAGCCCTTAAAATAGTTTTTGGCACATAGTGCCTGAGTAATTTTCATTTTATTCTTCTAGTCTAATACAGTTAATTTTTTTTTTTTAATGAACATGGCACAGCTATGTGACAGTTAATTTCTTTTATTCAATAAAATAATTTCTCTTTCTGTACAATATTTCTGCCACTGTTTGAGGCATGAGGATATAGTGAACAAGAGGGAGAAACTATCCCTGCTTACATGGAGCCTACAGCGTCATGAGCCAGACAGACTTCGGTAAAATCTCTCACCTGTGTTCTCATTAGAGACTGTGACTGTGAAATAGGACTCTGGGGATAAAGAGAGGAATAAAACTGGACTTGACCTTCAGAGAAAAAAAGTCAGCCAGATGAAGGGCCTTATATTCTCATGCCTGGCTACAAGTTAGAAGCACCTAGGGAACTTTCAACACCTCGTGTCCCCAGGCCTTTCTCCAGCACAGTTAAATCAGTTTCTGGGGATAGGGAGGAGTTCTTCAGGACTTTTAACACAGCCGGGTGTGGCGAGTCTGAGAGTGAGTGGTGCAGATGGTGCTACCCGGGAATATGGGCCTACAGGTACAGATAGACACATGGAGGGCTTACTTCTTTTTTGCAGATTCAGGAATCCTGACTGTTGTTCAGGGGGCCTCTGGAGTTATTCTGGTTTTAGAAACTTCTTCAAATTAATTAATAAGAAAATGTTCATGGCTGCTCCATAAGACCAGAATCTAGAGCTGGAATCAGCTATCCCTGGTTTTGTTAAGTATGGAATCATGTAAAATATGATTAAAAAAATTATGATTGATGATCAAAATATGATTAAAATCATGATTAAAAATATCCATCAGTTTCAGTTTTTACTGTCTTAGCTTTCATTACTATAGCCTCTGTGATTGTTGACTCATGCCACCTGACATTGTCAGGCTAAATGAATAGCCCAAATTGGTAGCTGCATAGTGAGGAGACTATTACCAGGCAAATTTAATCCCTATCTTGCATGAATGTAGGCCTATGGCAGTGGTTCTCAACCTTCCTAATGCTGCAATGTATTTTCATTGTTAAAAAGGGTCACGACCCATAGGTTGAGAACCACTGGCCTTTGGTTTCTCAAAATCAACATATAAAACATTAAGGGTTAAAGTTATGCTTATAAGCTACACATAAATTGAATCTCCTTGAAATTTTATTAAGCAGATGGACAGAATGATGTGTGTGTATGTGTGTGTGTGTGTGTGAAAGAGAGAGGGAAAGAGAAAGGGAAGGAACACTCAAATTTTGTGCTTCTAAGGATGATGTCATCTTTCCAAGTGGTATTTCAGGATTATAACTGTACAGACCTTCAAAAGAGGAAAAAAATTCTATTATGGGGCAGGGGGTAGTGGGGTGGGTACATGAAAGAAATGTACATGCCAAGTCAGTATGTCATAATTGGTGATAGACCTGTAGTCTGTAGACAGACTACAAGACATGTCTTTTCTTTGAAAATATAAAATAAGACAAATGAGAATGGGCTAGAGAGTTACTGAAGGTGGGGAGGGTGAAGCCCGGTTATGTTGGGGTTGGGGGACCACTGTCTATAGCTAGAAGGAAGTGAAGTCACAACACATACCCCTGTGTGTTCCTCTTTTTTACAGCTGAGAGTAGGGCTTTCCTAGGGGAGAAATCTCAGGAGTGGCAAAACTTGTAAGAATTGTGAGTGACCTGGGCATTTAAAAAATCACACACACATATATTTAAAAGAAAACAACAAATTCAGTAAAGATAAATTAAAGAAGGGTACATTAAGCCAGTAAAGTATGTGTTTTAATCTAATTTTAAGTGAAGCTTCTTATAAAACTATTTTAAAACTTTATATGTAACGGTATTTTAGAATTGCATGAGACCTTCTAAATGTGAAAGAAAGCGATATCATAATGCAAGTTAAATTTGAGCAAATATAGGAAGACTTGGCATGTTCTTCTGAAAGGGGGCCAAGTCCTTTATAGTCACCAACCAAATCAAGTCTTGTCTCATCTCTGTCTCATCTTGGTATAGCCACAGAAATCTATAGACTGAGACCAGCAAGAAAGTAGGAAAGAAGCTTCATTTGGGGGTGTTATTTTGAGGCATTTTAACAGAGTAATATTCATCTCTTCAATATATAAATGCAGGTTCTAGAAAATTTTGTTCTGTTAGTACTTTCCCTTTGGATGATGAGCAATGTGTTCTTAAAACTCAGTGACCACAAGAAAATAATGCTGACTTTCTACTCATTTTCCATCACTGAGGACATCTGCATAGCCCTCTTCAGAGAGGAAGAAAGCAGGCTTAATAAGAGAAGTCAAGAGGTGATTGTGAATGATAAACTCTATGTCATGTACTGACAGCAAATGAGTTTAATTAAACATGATTTACACCTTTATTGTTGCACTTGGCAAGCCTCAGGGAGTTTAAGACTGGTGCTACAGTCTTGAACTGTACTCAAAATTATCTGTAGAAAATAGCCTTATGTCTTTCTCAAATGAAAATCTCATTTTCAAGCGAAGTTGGGTCAAAATTCAAATAAAACTCACCCTAAAATAAAGTGTGCCATGTCTATTCTTAATAGGGGTTGTATCTTACAGTCAAAAGAATCTTTTTCTTTTAAATTTCAGATTAATATGAGGGTACAGATGATCAGGTTACATTGCTTTTGTTTGTTAGGTAAAGTTCAAGTTGTAGTTGAGCCCTTCACCCAGTGCACATTAGGGGAGGGTTTACCAATCCTTTCTCCCTCCCCTCTCTTGAATTTAATTTTGTTTTTCCTCTCATGTAGGGGTGTAGTTGTTTATCTTTTGGTTTCATATTAGTATTGAATACATTGGATACTTGCTGTTCTATTCTTGTGATATTTTACTAAGAAGAATGTTCTTCAGCTCCATCAAGGTAAATACAAAAGATGTAAAGTCTCCTTCTTTTTTTTGGCTGAATAGTAGCTGAGTTCATCAAGCCATGAATCAACCCAAGTGCCAAATTCAGTTAACTAAATGGTCACCAGAGGACCACCGTCAGCTCATGACTTTGTTAACAAACTGTGGTATATGTATACCATGGAATTGTATTCATCCGTAAAAGAATCTTAATGATTGCCTGAGAGCTTGGTGCAAAAGGCCTATTTTTAATGGCCTCTAAAAAGTGTCTTTTAATACTCAATCTTTTTGAATTTCTAAATTAGTTTCTATTCTTCATCACAAATTCTGTTTTTAAAAAGTCACAAATTTTGGAATTAAGTATCTATGGGATTTGTTTCATTTTTAAAAATAATTCAGTTCTGTATTTTAATACATATTAATTATAAAAGATTTAGAATATAAAAAAACACTGAAATAAATTAAAATCACCCATTTTACCTCAGAGACAACAATTAAAATTTGACCTGTTTCCAGTATTTTCTTTTTATTTCTGCATAAACACACATTTTTTAAAATTAAAATTTACATCTTACTGTTTTTTCTACTTAACATTATACTGAAATCATTTTATTAAATTACCTATTTTTCTGTAACAAGATTAGTAGTGGCAGCTTCATGTTCCATTATATGATTACATCATTATATTTTTAGCCATTTTTATTCTCCCTCCTCCACTGGAGATAAGGGACTATATTAAATATTCCCTTTTTTAATCCTGTACCTACAAAGTTGGAAAAATTATGTTTTTTGCTGTCCCTTCCCCAAATAGTCGTCTGGTGGCCACGTAGTTAATTGAGTTTGGTTGGCTTTTATCATTCCCTGAAAAAAGCATTTTGCTAAGTGATCTCGATGTTAAATAAACACTTACTAACAAGTAGATACTTAGGTAATAATAGGTGTCTTCAGAGATATATATATAATTAAATTAATCTGAACGTAGTGGTGACAGTTGGATAAAGAGAAATTATTATCAAGGATGTCTCTATAAGACATCCTAGTAAACAGAATTTGTGTTGAAATGTAAAAGTCACATAACAAAATCCAATCTATTTTGTACCTGTTCTGTGATTATCAGGTTTTAATCTGTTGAGCTAAAACATGACACTTTGTGGTTACTACAGACTTTTACATCCAGCAAGAAAGGAAACATGATCTTGTTTTTTTTTTTTTTTAAATGTTTTTAATATATAAGTCAATAGTAAAAGAAGGACATATGCATTTTTAGACCTTAGCTTTTCTGTATATTGAAGAGACGAAATTTGGTTTTTTTTTTTTTTTTTTTTTTTTTTTAAATAAATAAAAAAAATTTTTAAAAGTTTTTAATTTTCAGTTGGGTGAAAATTGAAAAAGCAAAAACAAACATATTTTCAAAAAACAATTTATTTCCTAAG
>CAUYON010027920.1:0-10393 GCA_963573935.1 Arctocebus calabarensis
ATTAATCCACATGAAGAAAGCCAACAATCCCATATATCAATGGACAAGAGACATGAATAGAACCTTCTCTAAAGAAGACAGACGGATGGCTAACAAACATATGAAAAAATGCTCATCATCCCTAATTATTAGAGAAATGCAAATCAAAACTACCTTGAGATACCATCTAACTCCAGTGAGAATGGCCCACATCACAAAATCTCAAAACTGCAGATGCTGGCGTGGATGTGGAGAGAGGGAAACTTTTACTCTGCTGGTGGGACTGAAAACTGATACAACCTTTTTGGAAGGAAGTATGGAGAACTCTCAAAGAACTCAAGCTAGACCTCCCATTTGATCCTGCAATCCCATTACTGGGCATCTACCCAGAAGGAAAAAAATCCTTTTATCATAAGGACACTTGCACTAGGTTGTTTATTGCAGCTCAATTTACAATCGCCAAAATGTGGAAACAGCATAAATGCCCACCAACACAGGAATGGATTAACAAGCTGTGGTATATGTACACTAGGAAATACTATTCAGCCATTAAAAAAATGGAGATTTTATAGCCTTTGTATTAACTTGGATGGAAGTGGAACACATTATTCTTAGTAAAGCATTACAAGAATGGAGAAGCATGAATCCTATGTACTCAATTTTGATATGAGGACAATTAATGACAGTTATTGACACGGTGGGGGAAGGGGAGAGCAGAGAGATAAAGAATGAGGGAGGGGTAAGGAAAGGAAGAGCAGAGAGAGGGAAGGAGCGAGGGGGGTGGGGTCTTGGGGTCTTGGTGTGTGTCACACCTTTTGGGTGCAAAACACGATTGTAAGAGGGACTTTACCTAACAAATGCAATCAGTGTAACTTGGTTTCTTATACCCTCAATGAATCCCCAAGAATAAAAAAAAAAAAAAGAGAATAAGCAGGCTGAATGGCATTAGCCATTGTTTGAAGACATTAGCCTGTCTTCATTGTTTGAAGTTTTCTATGGGAACTTCTACCTTAAGTCCAATCTGCCTATCTTTGTATTGTTGTGAAAATATTCTTTCTAAAATTCAAGTTTCGTTAACCCTCTCGTGTGCTTAACATCTTCTAGAACTCTAATGACTATCTTTGGTTTGTATGGTGGATGAAGATAGGCCTGGCCCCCTTCTCTCTCCTTCTTCCTGCTCCCTGTACCCCCCACCGTGTGCCAGCCCCCCCATGACTCACAGCACCCTGAGTGCACACATTCTCTCGCTGTGAGCCGCGCCTCTCTTTTTCATCTGCCTCAGTTGCTTTTTTACTGTGAGCCTCAGCTCATTTGCCATCATTTCTAGAAAGTTCCCCAGAATTTTGTTGTTCTTCTTTTTTTTAATCTTTAACACTTACTGGAAACATTTAGTAAGTACTTACCTAACCTAATTATCTTTTTTTGGTAGAGACAGAGTCTCACTTTATCGCCTTTGGTAGAGAGCCGTGGCATCACACAGGTCACAGCAACCTCCAGCTCTTGGGCTTAGACGATTCTCTTGCCTTAGTCTCCTGAGTAGCTGGGTCTACAGGTGCCCGCCACAATGCCCGGCTACTTTTTTTTTTTTTGTAGAAGCAGAGTCTCTGTCGCCCTGGGTAGAGTGCCATGGCATCACAAAGCTCAGCCTCCAATTCCTGGGCTTAGGCAATTCTCTTGCCTCAGCCTCCCTAGTAGCTGGGACTACAGGGGCCCGCCACAACGCCCAGCTATTTTTTTCTGTTTTTGTAGTTCGGCCAAGGCTGGGTTTGAACCCGCCACCCTCGGTATATGGGGCCAGTGCCCTACTTGCTGAGCCACAGGCACTGACATTGCTTTTTTAAGAGACAAAGTCTCACTTTATGGCCTTCGGTAGAGTGCCGTGGTGTCACACAGCTCACAGCAACCTCCAGCTCCTGGGCTTAGGCGATTCTCTTACCTCAGCCTCCTGAGTAGCTGGGACTACAGGCACCTGCCACAATGCACGGCTATTTTTTTGTTGCAGTTCGGCTGGGGCTGGGTTTGAACCTGCCACCCTCGGTATATGGGGCCGGTGCCCTATTCCCGAGCCACAGGTGCCGCCCTTACCTAATTATCTTATTCTTCCTTGTCTTTGGAGAGCTTTGGTGGCTTTCACTGTTTTAGGATCAAGCCCAGGCTTCTTGGTTGTCTTCAGCCAATCTTCCGAGACTCACTTGCTGTTCCTTTTCGTATACCCTGTGCTTTAGATGCAGCAGCTGGTCTGACACCCTGTGAACCTCCTTGCTTTGTTTACGTTCCCTCTGCTAGGAATGTTCTCTCCTGTGTCTCATGAACTCTGATTTATTCTTCAAGGGTCATTTGAGATGTGACCTTGCTTGTGAAGTCTCTGTAACCTGCGTGCTCCTTCCTGTGCAGGGTCGCTGCTCTCTGTGCACATGGTATTTAGGAATAGTGCTTTTGTCCTGATGGCTAATTCATTTGACTGAGGTTTGAGGTATGTCTGAAATGGATGCTGTTCTGTCTGTTGATATTTCTGATTTGAAACCTTTATTTTCTCCTTCTGGCCTATTGAAATACGTTTATATGTAGCTTGGCATTGAGAGCTGTCCAGAATCAGGTGTTATGCTACCTAACCTATTGCTACTTGCCATTTTGAGGAAATGTTTACCACCTAGTATGTGCAGGGCTCTGTGCCATTACTTAACACAAGAGATACAAAAGCAAAGAAGAAGTGATCTCTGTTCAGAGAAGCAGGGATGTAAGTGGGACATGTAAAAGGCTAAGGGCCAAGTGACTTGGGAGTTTGAAGATGGAATTCATTGATGGCTGAGCAGACAGTAAAGATTTGAGAAAAGAACTGAGAATTAGGGCGGTGCGTGTGGCTCAGCGAGTAGGGTGCTGAGGCCCCGTATACTGAAGGTGGCAGGTTCAAATCCAGCCTCGGCCGAACTGCAAAACAGAAGAATAGCCGGGCGTTGTGGTGGGCGCCTATAGTCCCAGCTACTCGGAGGCTGAGGCAAGAGAATCGCCTAAGCCCAGGAGTTGGAGATGGCTGTGAGCTATGTGATGCCGTGGCACTCTACGGAGGGCGATAAAGTTAGACCTGTCTCTAGGGAAAACAAGCAACTAAGATAATTTTTTTTTTTTTTCTATTAAGAGACAGACTTTCATTTTGTCACCCTCAGTAGAGTACCATGGCGTCACAGCTCACAGCAACCTCCAGCTTTTGGGCCCAGGCGATTCTTCTGCCTCAGCCTCCCGAGTAGCTAGGACTACAGGTACCCACCACAACACCCAGCCATTTTTTGTTGCAGTTTGCCCCGGGGCCGGGTTTGAACCCACCCCCCTCGGTATATGGGGCCAGTGCCCCACTCGCTGAGCCACAGGCCCCGCCCCTAAGAGAATATTTTTATTGCTGACAGAAATAGGGAGGTTTCTATGGGAACTAATTTAGAGAAGGGAAATGAAGTTTGTGCTGGATGTGTCGACCTTGAGGTTGTTGGAGCACCTGCAGTTAGAGGAGGCCTGCCAGGCCGTGGAGAGGCCTCTGAGGCTGCAGGTGAGGCTTACACAGAGCTGATTCTGAGAGGACGTGAGGGTAGGTTTGATGGCTGAGCTCTGGAGAACCGAAATGCGGGGGGCAAAGTGCAGATTATTAGGAGTATCTAGAGGTAGGAGAAATTGGCTAGCTTACCACTGTCAAAGGTGATAAATGAACTGAAAGTTCAAGTTGGAAGGGAGAGTTCAGTTCAGGATACTGCAGAACCTTCAGGAAGAAAAGAGAACTGAGTAAAGATTTATGGTTCTGGGGCATAGGTGACCTCAGAGATGGCGTTTCTTCAGTGTTTGTAGCAGAAATCAGTTTTCAAGGGGGTTTTGGTTTGGAATTACAAATTATTTTGAAAAGTTTGAAAGAAAGCACAACAAATATCTTAAGTTAGCTTTTGGAGGAGTTTGTTAGAATCTGTTAGGATAGAGGAGACCTAATTTGAAAGGACTAAATCAGAGACCTAACAGAAAGGGGGTCTAAGAAGAAAAGAGGGATGATGTGGGAGAGTTCGTGGGGTTCCGGATGGAAAAGGCAGTGAGCATCAAGAATACACGTGAAGAGATTAGGGTTTGGAGGGACAGTGGCCAGAATTTGAGAAAAAGAAGGCTGGGCACAGTGGCTCAGGCCTGTAATCCTAGCATTCTGGATGCTGATGTAGGAGGATCGCTTGAGGGGTTCAAGACCAGCCCAAAACTCCATCTCTACTAAAAATAGAAAAATTAGCCAGATATTGTTGTGGGAACCTGTAGTCCCAGCTACTCAGGAGGCTGCTAAGGCAGGAAGATCACTTGAGCCTGGGAGTTTGAGGTTCTGTGAGCTAGGATGACGTCACAGCACTCTAGCCTGGACAACAGAATGAGATTCTGTTTCCAAAAAAAAAAAAAAGAATGTAAGAAAAAGAGAAGAGAGAGCCTTATTAAGGTAGTTATGAGTGCTGGTGACTCCAGAGCTGTTTTAAAGTAGATGGAAAGCAAGATAAGGGAAGGTCTTGCTAGATGTCAGGGATTCTTTTTCATGCTGAAAGTGAGACTATCTGGGAAACTTAGGGGTGAGAACTCCTTAACTCAGAAATCTGGCCTCAGAATCTGTGCTCTTTATGCGCCCCTGCCTAATCAGTCTTCAGCCTAGAAACTGCACTTGAATGCACCTTTCCCTGAAACATGATTCAAAAAGCATCAAAGAATATAAATCATGCATAAAGGCAATTTTGTACTTTGGGGAGTGTGGCAGTCAACAGACACATGAATAACCACAGCATCCTTGAGGTATCTTGGAGCCCACAGACAGACATTAACGTTTAATGAACATATACTTCACAACAGCCATGTCCAGTGGAAATTTCTCTGTTGATAGAAATGCTCTATAATTCTGTAGTCTCTAGTCGAATATGACTGTTAAGCCCTTGATGTGACTAGTGTGACAAGGAAATGAATTTTTATCTTATTTCATTTTAATTAGCTTAGGTCCAACTAGCTCAGAGTCTTACTCCACCTCTTGATAGCTTTGTGACTTTAGCCTGTTGATTAATTTCTCACGCTCTCAGTCTCTCCATCTGTGAGAATGTGGTGTTAAGAATTGTACTTACTCATGTGGTCAAGATTACCTGCGGTAACCCAAGTAAAGTAGTTAGAGCTACTTTAGTTTGTTTGCAACTTGGTTGTTACTATTTTCACCCAACAGTTAGACTGGTGGATGTTAAATTCTATTTCATAAGATATATGAATTGAAAATTTGTGGCTATATGACTTTATGATTGGGAAAATTGTCTATCATAAAAGTTAGAAAGAGGGTGGCACCTGTGGCTCAAAGGAATGGGGTGCTGGCCCCATATGCCGGAGGTGGTGAGTTCAAACCCAGTCCCGAAACTGCAAAAAAAAAAAAGTTAAGACACTTTATGCAATGGTTAATCATCTATTCAGGAGAAATAAATTAGGAGAAATAGGATTAAAGTTACGATCAATGTATGAATTTATCTTAGAATATTCAAAGTATGATTTTCATTAAAATTCATGTTGAAAGCTAGTTTCTTTTGTTACAGCTCTGATAATTTTAAATTTATTGTTTGTTTTAATAGTATGGAACCACTCCTTTGGTTTGGGCAGCAAGAAAGGGTCATTTGGAATGTGTGAAACATTTATTGGCCATGGGAGCTGATGTTGACCAAGAAGGAGCTGTAAGTATCTTATATTTTAACTCCTGGTGATAGAGATGTGTTTTTGATTTTAAGAGGACTGTTTCTCCTTAGAATATGTCAAGGAAATTTTTCCTCTAATTCTTAAATGGTAGTAACTTAGGAAAACATGCATTTTCTTTCTTTTATCCTAAGTATATTATATTATAAATGCTATATATTATACATACATGTTTTTAAGGATCTATTGCTAATGCACAGTAATTTTGGGAGACTGAAAGTATTGTTCATGGGAAAAGATCAAAACTCTGTAAAATAATTTAAAGAGGCATATTCTGAGCCTTCTACATGCAGTCATGGCCCAGAGAGCCATGCCCAAGAAGCCTTGAGCAAATTTAGTCTCCCTGTGGTTGGGATTATAGTTTGGTTTTATACATTTCAGGGAGCCAGGAGTTACATGTAAAGTCATAAATCAGTACATGGAAGGCATACATTGATTTGGCCTGAAAATACAGGACATCTTGAAGCAGGAGATTACAGATTATGGGTGGGTTTAAAGATTCTTTGATTTGTAATTGGTTAAAGAAATGAAGCTTTGTCTAAAAGCCTGGAATGTTTTAAGTCAGTGGTTCTCAACCTTCCTAATGCCACAACCCTTTAATACAGTTCCTCATGTTGTGGTGACCCCTAACCACAAAATTATTTTCGTTGCTACTTCATAAGTGTAATTTTGCTGCTGTTATGAATCGTAATGTAAATATCTGATATGCAGAAGACCCCAAAGGGGTCGCAACCCTCAGGTTGAGAAGTGCTGTATTAAGAAAGTCTGTTAATCGGAGACAACCAAGTGGACCTATACCCAGACTCAAGTGATCTGATAAATAAATTGATGACTTGTAGGCATGGTTGAAACTTTGTCATATATAGCCTTAAGCCTGTTAATGAGTTACAAAGGCTTTCTCTAAAGGGTGAGGGGAGCATAATGCACGCCTGACCTCCCTTCTCGTGGCTTGCAACTCTTGTGACCCTATGGCTAAGAGGGAGTCCATTCAGTCAAGGTATAAAAAATAACTTTTAGCAATACTAGTATGACATTTATGATCTATATACAGTCATGTGTCACTATGGGAGTACATTCCAAGAACGTGTCAGGTGATTCTACTCCTGTGTGAACATTGTAGAATGTGTTTACTTGTATCTTGCTGGTATAGCATGCCTGGTGATGGTACAGCCTATTTCTAATAGACTACAACTCTGGACAGTGAGTAATTGCACTGAAGTCTCCAGGCAGCTGTAATGCAAGGGTGAGTATTTGTACATCTAACATAGCTAAATATAGAAAAGGTACAGTAAAACTCTGGTATTATAATCTTACGAGGCTACCATTGTATGTGAGGTCCCAGCTAAAATGTGTTGTGTGACTGTATTTTGGTTTTTATCTGTGGTTCCTAGTTCACTGCTCCATATCCTTTGTTAACATGTTTTACCTTTTGTCCTTGTTCTTGAGCCAGCTCCTAGAGCAGTGGTTCTCAACCTTCCTAATGCCACAGTGTATTTTCATTGTTACAAGGGAGTCAACCCACAGGTTGAGAACCCACTGTCCTAGAGTAATAAAAGTGGAAGACAGTCTTTTGTTACAACAGTCCCCTTTCAGCCTCACCTGAGTTTATGTTAATGAGGTACCTGTTGCCAGGGGAACCAAGGTTGTGCTCAGGGGGTTTGAGCTCACCAACCTATCCTCCCACCTCATGGGGAGAGAAGGGGGCTAAAAGTTGAGTTGACCACCAGTGGCCAGTGATTAGTCAAAGACGCCTACGTAATGAAGCCTTTGTAAAAACCTAAAAAGACTGGGTTCAGAGTACTTCCAGGAGGGTGGCATTCCCAAACACCATAGGAACAGAAGCTTCTGTTTTAAGCACCCTTCTAGACCTCACCCCACCTGTTTCTTCATTTGTGTGTTTATTCATATCCTTTATAATAAACTGTAAATGTTAAGTAAGCCTGAGTTTTGTAAGCTACTCTAGCAAATTAATAGAGCCCAAGGAGAGAGGGCTGTGGCAACCCCCATTTTCTAACCATTCGGTCAGAAGCACAGGTAAAATGACCAGGAACTTTCCGTTGGCATTGGAAGTAGGGGTGTCTTGGAGTATCTCGGGGACTGATCTCTAACCTGTGGGATCTTGGAATTGAATTGGCAAATACCTAGCTAGTGTCTGCTGTGGAACAGATTGCTTGCTTGGTCAGTAGGGAAAAGTCTTCACACTTTTGGTCTTGTGGGTATTTTGTGTTGTGAGAATATAGGAGGAAACCTAGTTTGATTCCTTTTTTTTTTTTTTTGAGACAGAGCCTCAGGCTGTCGCCCTGGGTAAAGTGTCGTGGCATTACAGCTCACAGCAGCCTCCAATTTCTAGGCTCAAGCGAGTCTCCTGCCTCTGCCTCCCAAGTAGCTGGGACCACGGGCGCCCACCACAACGCCCGGCTATTTTTGTTCGAGTTGTAGCCGTCATTGTTGGTTGGCGGACCCAGGCTGGATTCGAACCCGCCAGCTCAGGTTTACATGGCTGGTGCCTTAGCCCGCTGAGCCATAGGCGCCGAGCCTAGTTTGATTCCTTTTACACTTAGTGTAAATAGTTTTAAAAAATGTTCAAATTAAATAGTTTTTAATGTTAATTGTAGAAAAATAATGTAAAATTTCTTTTCTTTAAAATATTTAAAATAATATAATAATTTTTTTGGCTGTTTTAAGCTGTACTGTATTATTTCTCTTGAATAAACAGATTTTAAAAAGCCAGAAATCAGCTGTCAGAACATAGAATGCTTAAAACTTGGTTAAAGACATCTTACCGACTAACAGTTATGTGTTCTTTATTGAGCACCTGCTGCGGACCCATCTGTGAAGTGTATTGGGGAGACTGGAGAAGCCTTACAAGTCACTTTCCCCTTTTTATAGGAATTTAGTTAAAGGAAACAATGTTTATGCACAAGAAACAGTTAAAATATAATACAGGTGACTATTTGTAGCATTATCATCTTATGTGAGATGAATCATAAGGATTAAGAGATACTACTGGATCTCTGGCTATTATGGGACAAGAGCAAGCTCTTTTTTGGCATAATCCCGATCAGTTCCTCCCGCTCTCCGTATTGGCAGAAGCTACTAACTGCTGACCTTCAAGGCCTACGTCCTGTTCTCATGCCACATGGAGACAGCCTGCACAGCAGGCAGCTGGGGATGGCCTGCCCCCCACTGGGGTCCTTTTTGGGCAGTTGGTCAGGTGGATGACTGGCTTGTCTCTGTGATGACTGCTAAGGTATTTGACAGGCTGTGTTGTTATAATATGGGGAGAATGACAGCTTAGTTTTAGGGGCTAATCTAAGAACCGAAATATTTCTGTAGGAAATTATTTGATATTTAAAGCAAATCAGCATCTCAGGAAGTGATTTTAACATGTCTGGTTTTGAGGCAGATTCTTCTATTAGTGATTTAATAAAGTAGATGTGCAGTTTTTAAAAGAACTACTTAACGACAGTTTTTGAAATGTGCTTTCTAGAAAACTGTGAAAGAGCATATGATATACTTTTCTTGAAATGTTCTACAACTATTAGTTCCTGTTTACCTTCAGTTTTTCATGAGTTTTATTATAAAGAATTATTAGTTTGAAGTGTGTTTACCTTACTCTAGATTACTTAATTTAGAATGTCTTTAATTTAGTCACCTCATCAGCTATGTTTACTTAATAACCTTAGTGAGAGAGTTTGTTCATTGTGAATGAATCCAGTTTCAGTTAATCATTTATTGAATTATAATAATAGTTCTAATGGCTCAAGAGAATTAATGCATCTTCAAAAACAAAATATGGGCTGGGTATCGTGGCTCACGCCTGTAATCCCAGCACTTGGGAGGCCAAGGCGGGAGGATTGCCTGAGTTCACAGGTTTGAGATCAGCCTGAGCCACAGTGAGACACCATCTCTAAAAAATAGCCAGGCGTTGTGGCGGGTGCCTGTAGTCTCAGCTACTTGGGAGGCTGAGGAAAGAGGATCACTTAAGCCCAAGAATTTGAGGTTGCTTTGAGCTAAGATGCCATAGCACTCTACCAAGGGTGACCAAGTGAGACTCTGTCTCCAAAAAAATAAAATGCTTCTTGGCCATTTTTGGTATATGTCTGGTTGTTTGTATTGACTTTTTATTATCAGAAATGACTGTTAATAATAGACAACTATTTGGAAATACCTATTTCATAATTATGGCAACATCATATGTTTTCTAGAATATACTAATTTATTTGATTTCTCTTTCTTTTCTAGAATTCAATGACTGCACTTATTGTGGCAGTAAAAGGAGGCTACACTCAGTCAGTAAAAGAAATTTTAAAGAGGAATCCAAATGTAAATCTAACAGATAAGGATGGAAACACAGCTTTGATGATTGCATCAAAGGAGGGACATACAGAGATTGTCCAGGACCTGCTGGATGCTGGAACCTACGTGAACATCCCCGACAGGGTAGGGACCTTCTAATGGCGAGGTGGATGGAAGGTTACTTCAATTGCCTCTTACCAGCTTTCAGGGTTCTTCATGCATGATAGAAACTGGTTTTAAGATAAGTTTCATTTCTACCTTTAAAACTAATAAATATTCAGTCTTTTTTTTTTTTTTGAGACAGAGCCTCAAGCTGTCACCCTGGATAGAGTGCCCTGGCATCACAGTTCACAGCAACCTCCAATTCCTGGGCTCAAGCGAGTCTCTTGCCTCC
>CAUYON010027922.1:0-34467 GCA_963573935.1 Arctocebus calabarensis
AGTGGAGAACATATATATATTGCTTGTAGACACACAGAGTTTCTCAGAAGAGACACATAAGAAACTGTAAACAGTGTTTGGCTCCAGGCAGGAACACTGGGTGGCCAGGAGACAGGGGTGGGAGGGAGACTTTTTACTGTACACTCTTTTGTACCTATAGAATTTTGTACTATGTGAATGAATTGCCTATTCATAAAAATAAATAAATAACAACTTAAAAAAAAAAAGAAATCATAGTACTTAATACAGTATTATGTGAGCTGGGGTCTTGTCACTTCCTGTGCATTGTATTCGTAAGACCTGCGCACTCCTGGGCTGACCAGTTCGGGTTCAAGCGGTCCCCTTTACTCCCTGAAAATAGACCTCATCCTTCCTGGATGCTGTGAAATTCAAGGCATCTTTCAAGCAGCTTGGCTGCCTTGATTTTCTCTTTCAACTTTTCTAAATAGCTATTGTGGGCTGAACTAGGCCCTTGCAATTCATATGTTGACGTCCTAACCCCTAGTACGTCAGAGGGTGACTATACATAGAGAAAGCAGTTTAAAAGTGGTAATGGAAGTTTAATGCAGCCCCTGGGTGTGGGCCTGGGTCCTTATGAGAAGAGGAGATTAGGAGACAGACACATACTGAGAGAAGGTCATGGGAAGATAGAGAAATGACCATCTGGCGAGCCAAGGAGAAAAATCTTAGAAGAAATTGAGCCTGCTGAAACTCCATCTGGAACTTCTAGCTTCCAGGAGAAGCTTCCCGAATTGTGAGAAAATAAATTTCTGTTGTTTCAGCCACACCGTCTGTGATATGCGGACAACCTTAGCAAACTAATACAATAACCAAAAAATAATTAATGAAAAATACTATGTGTTCTAAAATTTTGCCACTCAAAAAGTAGTTCTTAGGCCAACAGCATTGATGCCAAACTTTGAGCCTGGTAAGAACTGCAGAATCTCAAGCTCATCCAGACTTTTGGAATAAAAATCTGCCTTTTGATTTGGCACCCTTTTGGTTAGGGCACCAGCCACATACACTGGGGCTGATAGGTTTGAACCTGGCCCGGGCCTGCTAAACAGCAATAACAACTACAAGAAAAAAATAGCTGGACATTGTGACGGGCACTTATAATTCCAGTTACTGGGGAGGCTGAGGCTAGGGATTCGCCCAAGAGTAGTTTGAGGTTGCTGTGAGCTGTGATGTCACAGCACTCTACTGAAGGCAACATAGTGAGACTCTGTCTCAAAAAAAAAAAAAATCTGCCTTTTACCAAGATTTCAAGGTAACTTGTATGCATAACAAGTTTTGAGACAGTTCTGAAACTGTTATGGAATGATTCAGTTTCAGCAGCAATGTATTATTTTCTCACGATTCTGTGATTTCCCCAAGAGGACACTTGGCTGACTTCATCGACCTTTGCTCAACAACCTAATCTTGTGAGACTTTCATAGCAGTTGTTTTTTGTTTTCATTGCATATGTTGGCATGGCTACCTTATACTTATGACCAGTGTACACTTTTCTATGTGTGATGGGAATATAAAATTTCACTTTTTAAGAAATACATTTTTTAGAAAAGTGAGTCAATGCAAAGAAAATTATTAAGTAGTGTTATACCCTACATAAGGCTGTAGCAAAAACTGTGACATTAGTATGTGAATTCCTAAAGTTTGAGAAATACTCTCCCAGTCCACCATTTGTAAATTTTCTAAGGGGTCAAAGGCCCCAGCTACTCCTTTCCATGTATATGAGGGTTATTTGAGAAGATGTTAGGGAAATGCAAAGACATGGGGTCCCTAAGATGATTCTTCTTCCTTAGACCCCAGGAAACAAATTTCAATCTCAGGGTGCAGGGGAGAAAGCATCTCCCTATGTCCCTTCTTACTGTGTTTCTTTTCACTCAACATTATTATGGTAATATCAGCACCTGACATTTATGTGGGATTTTATGGTGTGAAAAGCTCTCACTCATGCTTGATGTCGTTTGATCTGTAAAGCATTTGATCTGTATGGCATTTTATCCTATATAGAAAGTGAGCAGAGTAATCGTTTATCTTTGAAGAAGAAGAAGGTCTGCCTATTGTTAGAATGGTTCTCCCAGTAGGGGCAAAGTTTCCCTTATATACATAGTTTTTTGTAAAGCTAACCTTTTTCCTTAGAGGTCAACAGTGGCATTGGTCTTCTGGAAGTGCTGGGTAAAGCAGAGTCACCATAAACTGTGTGTTTTCCAGAGAGGGCCGGGCCATTGGGTGGAACAGTATTGGTGGATTGGTTGGCCCAGAATACAGGACCACTGCCTTGCCATGTTGGTGTTATTTGTGGCCTTGGTAGAGGCATTGGACAATTGATGATACTGGCACAAATTTGTGAGTCATCTAAAGTCCTCCCTGACCTCCAAACCCTAATTTAAAACAGTGTTTATTTTTCAGGTCCTTTGAGGTAGAATTTCTCTCCCCCTTTCCTTGAGTTTCATAGACATTTTCAGTCTTCTGTTAGAACATTTGTCTTAGGCAGCTTTGTTTGGAATTGTTTAGGTTTGTGTCTGCTTCCGGGGCTAATAAGTGGATGCTTAAGAGCAGAAACAAAGTCTTACCAGTGTTTGAATTGACCACAGCCAATGCTTTGTATGTGGCAGTTGTTGAAGGAAGCTTTGTGGGCTTGAGACACAAATTATTACCAAAAAAAGAAAAAGATTCTAAGCATGTTGCTTTGCATTAGTATCTTTTGAGACTTACATATTTTGTGAATGGTAACCTAGTATAAATCTTCATGGTCTAGTTCCCCTTTCTTTTATTTTTTATCATCCTTTCTGGACGTGAGAAATCAAACCATCTTGGAGGTATCATAGAATAAAAAATGCTGTTATCCTGTACTCTTTGGAGGAGATTTTTTATCTTTAATTTTAAAATGTGTGATTGCCATACCTCTGCTAAGTTTTGAAAATTTCAAGCATACGTTTCATGAAATATTCCTACTTTTCATTAGTTTTTGTTCATTAATTACAGTTAGTCAAACTTATGTGTCAAAAATATCTGAGACAGTACCACCTGCATTTGATAGTTAACTGGTAGAACTAATATATTACAGTGATTTAATAATTTACATGAGAATTAAGACTGATTTAATATTCAAAATACAGGCTGTTTAGGCATGTAGAGAATTTAGAAGTTGCTTTTAAGTTTTTATGTGAGTAATATTTATAATTATTAATGCTACATATCCTTCAGCAACTCTACAGAGTAAGAACTGGAATTCTTATGAATATTTGTTTATCATCTCTAATACTGAGGTTTGCGCTTGTTCATTTCATCCCAGGTCCCGAATTTTACTAAGAAAGAATGTCAGACATTATCAAAGCCTCAACAGAGTTTCTGATCATATGCTAAACCCTGGGCATATTTTGTTTATTTGTGTGATTACTCCTCTTAGCTGTGAGAATTTGTAAGTGCAACTACAAGAACAAAATCCCACGTCATATTATATTTGGTTCATATTTTTCATTTTAAACACACACAAATGTGCTTTGGCAAGTGGTAACAAGTCCCTAATATTATCATTCCCACTTTCCCATGAAACTACCAATGAATAACTGGCATGGTAGCTCACATAGCCCTATAATCCCAGCACTCCTGGAGGCCAAGGCAGGTGGATCGCCTGAGCTCATGAATTTGAGACCAGCCTGATCTAGAGGGAGACACCAGTCTCTAAAAACAGCTGGGCGTTGTGGCGGGGGGCGCCTGTGGTCCCAGCTACTCAGGAGGCTGATGGAAGACAATCCTTTGATCCCAAGAGTTTGAGGTTGCTGTGAGCTGTGACACCGTGTTACTCCACTGAGGGTGACAAAGTGGAACTCTGTCTCCAAAAAAAAAAAGGCTCGGCACCCTTAACTCAATGGTGAGGGCACTGGTCACATACAGTGGGGCTGGCAGGTTTGAACCCGTTCTAGGCTGGCTACACAACGACAACTACAAAAAAAAAATAGCTAGGCATTGTGGCAGGCACCTGTAGTCCGAGCTACTTGGAAGGCTGAGGCAAGAGATTCACTTCAGCCCAAGAGTTGGAGGTTGCTGTGAGCTGTATCATTATGGCACTCTACTGAGGGTGACATAGTGAGACTCTGTCTCAAAAAAAAACAACAGGGAAATAGAAAGAAAAAAAAGAAAATACCAGCAACAGCTCAATATCTTTCAGAACATATAGGCTCTTGGACACTTCTAAAATGCCTCATGCAGAAAAGAAATGTGTGGAGACAGGAAGAGCTACAGAAGAAAGCAATTGTTGATTGACTATTTACTTATTCATTATTGACACAGAGTCTCACTTTGTCATCCTCAGTATAGTGCTATAGCATCATAGCTCACAGCAACTTCAAACTCCTGGGTTCACATGATTCTTTTGCCAGAGTCTCTCAAGTAGCTGGGACTTCAGGCACCAGTCACAACACCCAATTATTTTTAGAGACAGGCTCTCGCTGTTTCTCAGGCTAGTCTCAAACTCCTGAGCTTAAGCAATCCACCCATCTTAGCCTTCCAGAGTGCTATGATTATGGGCGTGAGCCACTGTGCCCAGCCTTGTTGATCAATACTTTAAAAAGGAAGGGAAAGTGGGCCAAATTCATGTATTTTAAAATTAAGAGTAAATGATCAAAATTAAAAGTATATTCAAGGGAATGAAAGTGAAAAGGCTTGAACACTCCTAAAAATTAAAGTTAAAACGTAGCCGTATGGCAGAGCCCAAGGAAATAAGGGGCTTGCCATCTGTGGTTTGGAGGCACTCGTTTGAAAAATCCAGTGTATCCCCATACGTATTTGAACCTGCCCAGTGTGGCTGGCCAGCAAGCAGGACGGAGGACACATTGACTTATCAGCCAGCTTCTTGGATATAGAAGTAAGGGCAGACACCTGGATAGCAATCACCTGTTGTTTAGGACATGTCTTCTGCGTTGGCCAACAAGAAGCTGCTTCTTTATTATGCACATACTATCATTTCCAGTCTCTAATCATCCTGAGTTGCATGGTAGACTGAAACTTCCAAAATGTCTCATGGGGGAATGAAATGTATGGAGACAGGAAGAGCTACAATTGTTGATTGACACTTTAAAAAGCAAAGGAACGTGGGCCAAAATGCATGTGTTTTAAAATTAAAAGTAATTGATCAAAATTAAAGGTGTGTTGAATGGAATGAAGATGAAAAAGCTTGAATACTTCTGAAAATTAAAGTTAACACTTAACCATGCAGGGGCAGCACCTGTGGCTCAACGAGTAGGGCGCTGGCTCCATATGCCGAAGGTGGTGGGTTCAAACCCGGCCTTGGCCAAACTGCAAAACAGAAAAGTAGCCAAGCATTGTGGCGGGTGCCTGTAGTCCCAGCTACTCAGGAGGCTGAGGCAAGAGAATCGCCTAAGCCCAGAATTTGGAGGTTGTTGTGAGCTGTGTGATGCAACAGCACTCTAATTAGTTTTATAAAGTGTGACTGTCTCTACAAAAAAAAAAAAAAAAAAAGAAAGAAACAAAATAACACTTAACCATGCAACAATGCAGTGGTAGATTGCTTCAAAATACAAATATGAAAATATTATATATCAACATGTGTGGCATATTTAAAGATATACTAAGAAATATTTTAGTTACTAAAAGAGAATGTAAACCAGTGGTTCTCAACCTTCCGAATGCCTCCTAAGGCCATGACCCTTTAATAAAGTTCCTCTGTTGTGGTGACTCCCAACCATAAAATTATTTTTGTTGCTACTTCATAACTGTAATTTTGCTACTGTTATGAATTGTAATGTAAATATCCCATATGCAGGATGTATTTTCATTGTTACAAAGAGGTCATGACCCACATGTTGAGAACCACTGATGTAAACACATTTAATTATTAACTAAACAGTTGAAAGAAAACCCCATAAAGGGGGTAAAAAGATGAAAATGATAAAACTACTTCCAGGAATTAGTGAATTAGAAAAGTAAAATATGGGATTGGAAAGTAAACCTGGTTTAATTTTTTAAGAAATTCAATAAGACAGACAAATGTTTACCAACTATAATGAATAATGAAGTAAAATACATGAAATTAGAAAGAAAATGATAATAACTGCTTATGTGAGAATACTTTGTACAATTTTTGTTAATAATTTGAGTCTAAATGAAATGGATGTTTACTGGAGGGAAAAACTACATTCTCAAAACCAACTAAAAGAAGAGAATACTTAAATAGGTAATATTTAAAAGTTATTTAAAAAGGAAGACGTTTACCAAGACATTTGTACAACCTGTAATTTAAAAAATCTGTAAAATTTATGAGAGAAAAAAGCTACAGGACAGAAATGATTTGCATTTGGGCACACCAGACTGACTTCCTTGGTCGTGGGAACATGTGGGATGGGTCCTTGGTCAGCCAAGATCACAAGGATTTATGATGAGCAGAGTCTACTACTGACCCACGCTGAGCATGTAACTTGAGTAAGAAATAAATTTCTATTTTGTCAAGCCACTGACATCTTGTGGTTGGTGATTACTTCCTAGTCTATCCCTCTGATACTAACACAAAAATATATTCAACAAAGTTGCACAAATAACTAGAAAACAGACTCATTATCCCAAAGAATATTATGTGTTGTAAAGAAGCATGACAGGTAGGTAGGTAAGGCACAAAGATAGCTGGTCAAGTGGAATAATAAAAACTTCCATTCTGGGGCAGTGCCTGTGGCTCAAAGGAGTAGGGTGCCGTTCCCATATGCCGGAGGTGGCAGGTTCAAACCCAGCCTTGGTCAAAAACTGCAAATAAAAAAATAAAAGTAAAAACTTTGGTTCTCACGTTATACCATGGAAGAAAATAAATTTCACACAAATCAGAGTTACATTTGAGTAAAACCTCAAGGCATAAAAATAAAAAAGAATAATGAGACTCTAAAGAGGATTGTTAGCTTTTGAGGGACTTAAAAATAAGTTTAGAGCCAGAAAAATTTCTGACTCGAAAGAAAACTCCATAAAATTTTAATTCACACATGTTGAATTAAATATTAAGGAACCACAACATAATCAACTGCCATTCAACCCATTTCTTATGCACAGTAATTATATATGAGTTTATATGAGAAAATCAAATAGTTTATTCTTTGCAAAACTCATGTTTTAGCTTATCAGAGCTTATAATCAACAGCAAATTCATCTTCAAGAATTCTAAAGCCTCGTAGGCCAGGGTCGGGAGCTTGGATTCTCAACTTGGCACTTCTGCTTATGAGTCATGTGAGTTCTGACAGTCACACAGGCTCTCAGAGATGCATTCTCACCCCCACCCACCCCGTAAATGAAATGATTGAACCAGATAATCTTTAAGGTTCCTTTCAATTGCCAAATATTGTGACAGTGTAGCTATCCATAGCAATCAAAATATTTTAAAATATGGTTATAAGAAATTATTAACAGACTGGCTTAAAAGAGAAAGTATATGTTTTTAAAAGCATAAAGTAAGCAAGTTTGATTTTTTTCTCTTGACATTTAAAAATATGATGCATAGGTGTAGTTAGATAAGACACAAAGAAGAAGTGTGAATCTCTTACTGAAGCAAAACTTCAGGATTCCTCAGTCATAAATTCAGCCACATGACCTGGTGACCTATTTTTGATGGGCAAATTTTTTGCAAATTATTCAGTAAGGAAGCCAACCCATGAAGTAAAAGGATAATATACCATGAAACGTATTTAGGTCATTTATTTTGATACGTGAGGGTTGATGTTAATTATTCATGCAATTTCATAGTGCAGTAGTGTCTTGTGGTATTTTTCTAAAAAATAGTGACATTGTCTAAATATGGTAAGTTCTCACTAGAGCTTTTTGCCATGAAATTTTCAAAGAAACAGTAATTTAGTAAAATTGTATTGAATTTAAGATTAAGTTAGATTCAAATCAGTGAACTTCTGATAAAACTAAGTGTGTTTTAAACTTACAGAATAAAAGAGTAGGATATGTTCTTAAAAGGAGGAAATGAAATCACCAACTTGTAACTGTGACCTTTGCCCATCCCTGCCTGTTCTCAAGTCTACTGGTGAGACTTTGGACTTTCCTCCTCTACTCAAGGGAGAGTCAAAAGCGACGAAATAGCAAAAGAGATCAAAGTCTGTCACTGATGAGAAAGAACATCAGTGCTTGTCCACAATCATTTATGAGGCAGAATCTCTGTGCCAGGCACTATACCAGATTCCAGGCACATAAAGGTAAATAAAATCTAATTCTTTATATGTTCAAAAAGCCTTAAATCTAGTGTGGAGATAAGCATGTGTATCAGTAGAGGTAATTTACATCATGATCTGTAAAATAGAAACACCCCAAAGCACTCATGACTTAACACAAAATAAGTTGGCTTCTTAATGGTGAAGTAATAGCACCTTTCATGGTGAGTGGCCTTTCTGTGTTGTCACTCAGAGGTTTGGGCTTGCTTTCTTCTAGGGTTATGGGGTGCTCTGCTAAATTCTTGGGCCCAGTCAGAAGAGTGTGGAAGATTAAGAAGCACTAGAGGAGTTTATGGGGAGGAACAGGGAATGACACTTGTCACTGCAGCTCCCATTCCATTGTCCCAAACTTGGTCACAAAGTGGTGCTTAACTGCCAGGGAAGCTGGAGAATGAAGATAAGTTTTGGGCCCAGGAAGTGGCAGAAATGTGTTTTTAGGAACACATTTGGAGTCTGCCATAGCATGTGAAAAAAAAGAGAATGCAATTAATGCCTCATTACATGAAGAGGGATGGAATACAGTGCACGGAGAAAGCCTAAGGAAGGAAGGGTTGGCCCCAGTTGGGGTAAGCTCACACAAGATAGGAATTTGTTAATGGCCAATGTCAAGCTTGAATTGCGATTATGGGCTCAATAATTCTTTATTGAATAAAAAGAATTAAAATTATTCTTAAATCAGGTTAAATGAAATCTCAGGTACTTTACAATACAGGACAATAGTGCTCTTGGGGTTAAAATTTTTAATACGATTGTTGATTTGCACACAGCAGTAAGAAATAACACATAGTGCTCTCTCGTTCACTTTAGCCAGTTTCATTTCATGGTACTATTTTGTAAACTGATGGCATAATATCACAACCAGAATATCAACATTGATAAAATCCAATATTGATATGATCCTCATCTAAATAAATCAAGATGAGGAGGATTGCTTGAAGCCAGGAGTAACATAGCAAGACCCCCATTTCTAAAAATAATTAAAAAACAGAAAATAAAGAAATGAAGTTATTCAAATTTCTCCAGTTTTACTTGTAACTCATTTGTGTGTATGTGTGTATTTACTTCTATCAATTTTATCACTTGTGTAGGTTCATGCATTCTCCCATTTCAAGATACAGAGACACATCGGCTCAGGGCTCTTAGCACAGTGATTATGGTGTCAGCCACATACACTGAGGATGGCTGGTTTGAATCTGACCTGAGTCAGCTAAACAATGGCAACAAAAAAAATAATAGCCAGGCATTGTGGCGAGTGCTTGTAGTCCCAGCTACTTGTGAGGCTAAGGCAAGAGAATTG
Organism: Arctocebus calabarensis; assembly: GCA_963573935.1. Lineage (NCBI taxonomy): Eukaryota > Metazoa > Chordata > Mammalia > Primates > Lorisidae > Arctocebus > Arctocebus calabarensis. The sequence continues at coordinate 9,514 of CAUYON010027922.1, forward strand.
GTTATGCCCAAGAGTTTGAGGTTGCTGTGAGTTACACTGCCAAGGTACTCTACAGAGGGTGATATAGTGAGACTCTGTCTCAAAAAAAAAAAAAAAATACAGAGATACAGTCCTATTATCATAAAGATCCCATCCCTCATTGCTAATCTCTGGTGACCCCTAATCTTTCCTCCATTTCTAAAATTTGGTCGTTTATAAATGTCATATAAATAAAATCATGTCATATATAAATTTTGAAGATGTGTGTTTTTTAAACTCAGTGTAATTTTTCTGCCTAGTTATCGTAGTTCTGGTGTTTTTAGTAGTTCACCTCTTTTTATTGCATGGCATTTTCATTTCTTGGTATAACTACACCATGGTTTGTTTCAATATTTTCCAGCTGGAGGACATTTGAACTGATTCTAGTTTTGAGTATTACAAATAAAGCTGCTATAAACATTCATGTAGAAGTTTTTATAGGGACTCACGTCCATTTCTCTGGGATAAGTATCTAAGAAAGAGTACAATTTGCTGAGTTGTATCATATGGAGATAACATGTTTAATTTTATAAGAAACTACCAAAGTGTTTTTCAAAACTGCAAGTATTTTACATTCTCCCCAGCAGTGTATGAGAGACCCAGTTTCCCTACATCCTAGACAGCATTTGGTGGTGGTGGTAATTGTTTTATTTTAGTCGTTCCGGTAGGTGTGGTTTTAATTTGCATTTCCCTGATGGCTAATCATGTTGAACATCTTCATCTGTGCTTATTTTCTATCTATATGTCAGAATCATGGTGTTTTCAATTTTAAATTGTGTTTCTAGTTCTTAAAAATACCTTCCTCTTCTTTTCCTTTTAACTGAAAAAAAAAAGTCTAGACCATTCCTACTGATCTTTTTCTACCCCATGTAAATGACCCGTTTTCTTTGAAATCTTCTACGTCTTGAAACCTGAGTTAATCAAACTTTGTCTGGATCTAAAGGCAGAATGAATCTCTCATTTTTCTAGGTTCCAGTTTGTTTTTCTTTCTATTACAGCAGTTCTCAAAGTGTATTTTCATGAAGATGATTACCTGTCTATGTTTCCCACTAAACTGTTTCCCTAGGGTAGGGACTGTCTTACATAGCCCCTTGCATGGTGCCTGGGGTACGTAAATGCTTAATAAACATTTTCAGTGAGTTTGGGTACCTTATTCAGGTTCTGCCCTTCCCCCCGAAGGATTTGAACATCTGTTTTTGGCAGACACTGTGCTAGGCATTTTCACAGGTGCTATCTCAGTTACTGCTCACAACCACCTTGAGGTAGAGAGATTATCTGTTTTGGAGATAATAAAGCAGAAACTCAAGAGATTGAAGTAATTAAAGTAGCCACCTGAGTACCATCTCAGTAGCCGGCAGATGACGCTTGGCTGAGAATCTTCTTGTTGCTATGCCACAGCTTCCCAAAGGGGGCGCAACTGAGTGCGTTCTCTCCTTTGCACCTGTTGATGGTGCCCCGCCCCCATCTCACTGCATGGAATTCCTTAGCGTACTGACAGTCCACCTTTTCTGCCCACACCTCAGAATGGGCAATCCCCATTGCTACATTTCCCTTCCCTCCCTGTCCTACCTTTCCCTCGGTATCCCACTCGCACACCTCCTTTCCCACCAGCCGCGAAGCTTATACTTTCTGTTACCCTCAGCTAACGACGCCCGTATTTCCTCTGCAGTGACCTCTGTCTTTGGCGTTTTCCTTTCCCCTTCACTGCTTTCTTTCTCTGACCCTCTCATTCTTCTACTCGTACACTGCCCGTTTCTCAGAGGCATTAGATTCCATTTAATTGGGTATTTTTGAGAACCAATTACGTAAAAAGTAACACAATTGCCTCTATGAGGAATACAAAGATGGAGTTAGCGTCTCTAACTCTTAGATCTGGTGCACCATCTAATAATACATAGTACAGTCAGTAAGGAAAACACATAAAATGAAAACTCCTCTTCTTACCATATGTGTACATGGCTTCTAAGGTGCTGACATTCTTCCTTTTGTTAAGTCCTCTCTTAAATGCCCTGACATTGATGACCATGAAAAGCCAAAGTGGCCGGTACTCTGGGAGTGGCCTGCCATGTTTGCGCCCCACAGCGCTCCCTTCCAGGATACTGACCTCACGTTTTTCCATAATATCAAATTTGGAGACTGAAAGCTTAGCAATTTTTTTTTTTCATGTCCAGGAAGCACAGATGAAGAAAAGACACCAGGTAGAAGAAATTAATCACATTTATCAATTTAATCAAAATTATCTCACATAGTCAAAGTTTACATGGAATATGAATAAAAAGATAAACTCAGAAACATTATACCATGTAATAACCTAAATAAAGACAATGAAGTGTTCTACTGCAGTGCCACCACATTTCATTCCTTTCTATCTGTGGCAATAACCCCTCAGCCATTACGAGATGCACCATTTTACCTTGGAAATTGGGATGTATCTTAGAGTTAATGCTATTGCATGATTTAATTATACTATTTTTTCTTTCCCGGTGGAACAAAAATGGTACATGTTACAGTGGATGGTGTCTTAGATTCAATGAAATGCAGTATCTGTTTGCCAGGTACTAAAGAAAATGAGAATTATCCCCATTCAATTTGATCTTGTGGGCTTAGTGGGGGGGAGACTGATGCTTAAGGAGATAAAAGATTAGGTAAAGGGACAAAGGCAGACATGTGCTGGCTGTGAAGTTGCAAGGAAAGTGATGATAGTGTCTGATTCAAATCCATTCCTTTCTTCTTGCTTGCTGGCAGCAGGGACTCTCCAAGGTGGGGAGGTGGGTACCAATGTCTTGGGCTTCCAAACTGAGAGAGGCTGGTGCAAAACACCTGTAAAGACTTTTAGTCATCTGTTCTTCCTGGGTGATGTGCTTCCATTTAATTAATTAATTAGTTAATTAATTTTTAATAGGAGGTCAAACCCATTCTCAGTCATGGCTAGAAGATCCAAATTCCATTTGGGGGTTTCCCCCCACCTCCTATGCTACCATCTGATTATGGAAAGAGTTTCTCTCCAGCCCAGGGGCACAAATCCTGATTAGCTGAGGCATCAAAGCCATCTAAAGCTCTTCCTTCCTAATGACTGGTTGAGGCCTGGACAGGTGACTCAGTTCTGACCAAAGAAATGTGGAGGGCAAAATAAGGGAGAGTTTCTGACAAAAGTTTTATTCACTGATAAAAAGTGAGGCTGGGAAGAATATTCTTTTTCCTTTAAATATGCTTTGTGATGTCTGCATGTGGTACTTTAACCTGCACCAGCCTATGAGATCAACCCTGAGGGCAAGAGCCCAAGTGATGTGGATGGCAGAGGGAAAACTGGCAAGAGTCTTTGTTCTTCACCTCTGATGTGGTTTCTGAACTACTGAATTAACCACCTGAAAACCTGATTTCTTACCATGTGAAACTACACATTTTCTTCTCTGTTAAATTCCTTTGAATGAACGTTCTGTTCCTTTTTTTTGAGAAATGTTCTCACTCTGTTGCCTAGGCTGGATTGTAGTGAATGATAACTCACTCAAACCTTCAAACTCACTCCAACCCTCAACTCCTGGACTCAAGCCATCCTCCTGTCTCGGCCTCCAAGTAGCTGAGACTACATGTGTGTGCTACCACACCTATCTATTTTTGTAGATACAGAGCATTGCAGTGTTGGCAAAAAGGTAAAAATTTGTATACTATTCTCCTTATGTCTAATTGGTAACAAATATTTTCATGTCCTAAGAGACAGTTTCTAGGTATTAATGCTCTCATAAAATAAACTTAAAATTACTTTGTTGTCAAATAACAGACTAAGAAACTTCTAGTGAAATTCTCTAACCTATTTTGCCAAATAGTGGACCAGCTCTTCCCGGATAGCCCATATGTTTCCAGCTCTGAGAGTGCCCTGGCTATTTTCTCATTTAGACTCTGATAGCTTTACCCCTCTACTGATCTAGAACAGTTTTCTTAACTCCTTGTAAAATCTCCATGCATTTTTCCGCTCTCTTTCTATTCTGGTACAATATTGTGTGATTTGCAGTCATACTAAGTTTATTTGGTGTCACCAGAAAGTGACTTCTTATTGATAATGAAATTTAAAGAACACTATAATTCTAAAAAACATACTTTTGATGAAACCTTCACAAACCATATCATACATTTTGATCCCATAGTTAACAGAATTGACCACATTGAAGTTTTTCTTACAAAGCAATCAGGTGGTAATATAGAGTGATAGCCCCTAGAAATTGACTTTTATATTTACTTTTATTTATTATTTCAATGAAGATTAAATGAGAAATAATTATGGGCCTTACACTTGTCTGTCTTTGAATTATATTATTCCTGATTGCCATGATACTGAGATTATATAAAACTTTTAATATATAAGAATCAAGGAATACAAATACACACTTTTCCCTATTTTAAACTTTCTGTTTTAATTTCAGGAAGCAAGAGAAAAAAATGAAGTCAAATTGTGCTAAAATTCAACAGATTTATATGATATGTATTTAAACCATTTTTATTTGGTTTTCTTGGTTTCAGCAATGCTCACCTTTCTGTGTGATCAAACACAGTGTAAAATAGAAGAAAGTGAAAAATGTATCCCAGTCTGATAAAAATAATTGTAGAAAAAACCAAGAATATCACTCAAATAAGGTAAAAGGAGCAATACCTTGCTTTTATAAAAATAGACTATAATTGATTAAATGTAAGCACAGATGAGATTTTACTCTTATTCTTCACACTCTTCAGTTCTGTGAGTGAACAACAGCAGAGGCTACAGACAGTGATAAGAAGACAAGTGTGGTTAGTACGACTGTCAGGTAGGCTGAATGGCATAAAAGCCGGCTAGGAGACTGCAGCAAGGATTAGCTGAAATTGAACTACCAGTTCTACTGATAAAGACTCCATTTTAATGTGAACTTTGAGAAATTGCAGAGAGAAAATGAGAAATCTTCAAAACTATTATAAAACCAAATTAGAAAATAATTGACCATTGATCACGGAATATGGGGAGATTGCTGCATATACCAAAGGCTGAGTGAAGAGAGCCGTCTCAGGAACAGAAAGTCATTCCATATGATGGGGGGAACAGTAAGGTTAAACGGCAGGCTGAGAGAGATAAATAACAGCCAGGCGAAAAGGGCTTTGTAAACAATCTTAAAGGAGGGTGATGAAGCCCTACAAAGAGCAATGACCTGGTCATATTTGCATTTTGAAAAGGTAATGGACAGTAATGCAAGAACAAAACGGAGAAGGTGAGCTTAAAGGCAGAGGACGTTCAACAATAACCAGCTCAGGCTATGTGGGCTGATGGCTTGAATGCAGGTTCTGGCTTTGGGAATGGAGAGAAGACAGGTTGTAATAACATTGGGAGGTCAAAGCATTACAACTTGATGGTTGATTGGGTTTGGGGGGAAATTTAAGAGCTACATCAAGAACAATGTCTTGGTTTCCTTTGGGTAACGAGGTAGGTAAATGATGGCGCTGTTCCTAGAGATGGCATAGAGAGGGAACAGGTTGGGAGATGGGAGAGGTGATGAATAATTTGGGATACAAATAATTAGGGAACATCCACATGGAGATGCCCAGGAACTGTACATTGTGGTTTAAAGCTCACTAGGGGAGAGATTTCGTTTGATGGTAAATATGCAAAAGCTATAAAATTTGAAAACACTTTAGTGTGAGCTACATTCCACCATATATATTTGTTCTTCTTTCTAATTTTACTGCCCTTATGAAACTACACAATAAGTACTTAAAATTCCAATTTGTTTCTCTGAAATTCAGTTGGATCTGTGTTGACTTGGAATATTGATCAGCATACTTGAATATTTTCTTACTACCTGGAACTTCAAAAAGCAAACCTGAAATGTATAAAAATGTGTAGAACATATGGAAATGGATATCTGAGGCTTAAATGTAACTGTCATTTAATAATCTCTTAATTAGCAATTAATCTGTATGGTATTGCTATTTTATATGTTACGGAAAAGTTATATTTAAGAAATCAAAATTTCTCAATATTATTTTCTTTAGTTGAGAAATAGGTTGCTGGTGACTACAACCTATATAATTGAGTTCACAAAGAAATAATTTGATGACATTAATAAACTTAATGTTCTCTAGGCAATTGTATGCCACCGATGTGTTAAACCTTATTCTGTTAACTTATTAAATTATTGTTTTATGAATCTTCTACAAGACTATATCCAAATTGAATGTTTTGCCAATATCAATCCCCTCTTGGTGGTTCTAACAAAGAATTCTCTTTCAGGAACAGGTTTTTTTCCTTGGGGAAGTAAATAGAGCCAGTGATTTACTGATAAATCCACCCAGTATATACATCATGTCTGTCCCATATATCAATGTCACGGGCAACAGCTTGCTTTACTAAGTGATTCTGTAGTGTCTTCTCAAAGACTATTTTGTTTAGTAATCAGATCAAAGTGCCAACGTGAATACTTTTTCGCATCATATCAATTTTTTTAATCTTTAAGAGCACAATTAGTTCTGAGACATATTTATGAAATGATTTCTACTGCTGAAATTTTATCCCACCATATTGGTCTACTTAAAAATTGTGAGTTTGTGTATCACTTGTGTGCACTTCAGCATGGATTATTTGCTACACACTGTATTTAAAACTGAAATATTGTTCTTGTTACCGGTTATGAAAATTCTCATATTCGCAGCTCTTCCTAACTGACCAATTTTTAATTTGGTGTTAATTATCTAAACAGTTTGGGAGACTAGATGGCCTCTCTGTTTCATGCTATTAAATGGCATTAAACATTCTCTCCAGACCCTTGCAAATGGATTATGAAACTAGTGAGGGATAGCTTTGTGAAAATTTACATGGGGGTGAACAGAAAACCGTAAAGAAAAAGAGCCCCTTTGATGATGACTGACAGATAATGACACAGCTTTCCATCTTGGTTTTTAAAAGGAGGTTTTACTGAGTGGATAGTTTGGTTTAACATCTTTGTAAGTTAATCCTGGAAAGGACTTTAGGATGACAAGGACATATAATTAAAAAAAAATAAAACATTAAAATGAATAAAACTTAAAAAAATGATATTTTGAAGGCACACTACTGATTTTCTTCTTGTATTCGCAATGCAGGCATTTTAGCATGTTCCATTTCACACTGTCTCTGTACAAGCGTGTTGTGCTATGTACATAATCTTGGGTAAGGAATTCAACTTGCAGCATATTTGTCTTCAAAGGCTTTGCATTTCTGCATAAAAAGCTTATTAATTATTTGTAGCTGCTTGTCATCATGTTCTGATAATAGAAGGCTGGTCAAGGATAATAATTACCACTTCACCTTTTTGGATCATATATATCCACTATTCCTAGTGCAATATTACCCAAAGCATCTCTTCTCTCCCTGTACACAGGACCAAAAGTGCAGGCACATCATTTATTGATAAGACAAAAAGAATGTAATGAAATTATCAATGTTCTTGAATTAATTATGAACATGATTAAGAAAGCTAAAATCTCAGGAGCCAGGATCTCATTACCCATTCAGTCTTAGGGATTGCTTTCATTCAGCTAGGCAAAAAGGCTTTGAGCAGCCCCGCAATTGCCTTTCGCTCATTTATTTGTGCTAGAATTAAGGTTTATTTGTTTTCTTTTTTCTTCTTCTTCAGAATGTTTCTCTGTCCTTATCCGTTTAACAAACTGTTTCCTCTTCTGTCTCAGAAGGATGCACCTTCTAGGGCCTACATCTCTGCCTGCCGTCTGCACACCTTCTTCTTTTGAGTGCCTTTCTCTCAACTCATTTTGCTGGAGCTCCTAAATATCTCTCAAGGTAAGTCTGAGAATGTAGCCAAAAAGTTCTTTCAGATTTATGTCTGCAACTATACAACAGTTCTGTCTGAATCCCATTCAGCCCGGAGTCTTAATGACATCATTATTACGCTGTCTGTACCAGGCAAGATTTTACTTCCAGCCTTCCCTGGATTATTACTTACCTTCCTTTCTGTGGGAATGCACGAATAATACTTTTTTAGGATGAGGAAAGCATTCAAAACTAAGAGGGAAATACATTTTTGATTCAAATCATATTTCCAAATGTAGCAGAAACAAGAAGCAAAAAGCAAATCCATTTTAAATAGTTGGTGTGCAGGTGTTCTGATAACTGTACAATTCCTACCCTTTCATCCTTGATGCTATAACTGAATCGAAGACAGTCAGACTCAATATATTATTATATTGGGGATTCTTTTTAAAATTTCCAAGTGTTCCTTTTATAGAGGCATTCTAAATTTTTAGTATTGTAATGTTCAGGGCAGAAGAATATTGAATTGGTGTCTGTTAAAAAATGTCTTGGAATTATTCTAACGACACATGACCAAACCATTTTTACTTTCTTTGCAAAATTAACCAACGGCAGTTTGGCAGCAAACTTCTTTGCATTTGATAACAGGTCATTTATAAAGAAGATTATTGGCAAAGCAGGTGAAATGCCGTCAGCATGTGTTTCACACTCACACACAGAGTGATTATAAAGATCACATAGTTGGATGTTATTTTGGTTTAAATATATTAATATGGGTCTCATATTTCTCTATGAGCAAATTAAGAATTGCTAAGATAAGACAGGAGAGAAGAGCTATTCCTTTAGGCCATTAAATAAATATAGTATATGTGATACTAAATTCACTGATCTTGGTTTTCTTTAAAGTGGTGATTTGGTAAGATTGCCAAAACATCCAGTAATCTGAGTGTAAGAAATCATTGAGACCCAAAGCATATTAAAGTAATAAGTGGCAAAGTGATTTGACTGCAGCATAAAAACATCCAACTCTCAAATCTTAAAAACAACCTTGATATTAAATAACACAAAGGGAGAAGGCTGTTTGACTCTTTCTATTAACCTCCAGTCTAGGGAAACAATATTTAGATAATCGTGTATATTACATAAAAATGTTTGCTTGTGTCATCTTAGCTAAATATCCAAGACATTGAAATAGATAGCTAGGATATTATGTGGTCTGTGAACTCAGTATTTTTAAATTTGGGGACACATAGAGTTTTGTCCTTGTGTATTTCCTTCTGCATTTTAAAAAATTTCTATTGACTTAATAAAAAAATGGTTATTGGAGCTTACTAAAACTACGATTTCTTGGGAATTAATCTGTTAAGTTCTTATGTTCATTAAATTAATTGAAGTAGGCAATTTAATTGAAAAGTGTTAGAAATGCAAGGCACCGAATCTTGTTTTTAGGCATCGAACAAGAAAAGCAGTAAAAATAATTTTTTCACTTCCTAAACCCAGAATGTCAAGAAAAAAAAAAAAAGCATGTTTCTTAAGAGAAGCTCCTGTACTTCATCTCATTCTGAGAAAATGCAAATCTCTGAATTTCTTTTGATATTTCCTTCATATCTTATCAAAAAGGGAAAAATGAATCATAAAATATCCGGCACGCCGTGTTTCTACATGAAAGGAAGGAACAGAAGTCCCATGTGGCTCTCTCGAGGGGAAGTCCGTTATTGTGCTTGTCGAGGTGGTCGCCTGCATGCCAGCGATTGGACATGATCAGGCAAAACAGTGTGGAAGCTGAAAGAGACGCAAATAGCACAGGCCGAGGTGAAGGGGAAGGTGCGTCTGCTGCAGGAAAGTTGGTAAAGAGCACTTTTCTTGTCAGTTTGTCGGTGTCTAAGTATCAATACATTTCACAACAACAAAATATAAGAAAGAAAAATCAATTACTAGTGCCACAGGGGACTAGATGCAACTAATTAATAGAGCCATTAATAAACCTAAAAAAAGAAGTTGCCTCAGTGGAAAGTATTTACATGCTGATATCAGAAAATCAAAAAGCATGCTTCCATTTTACAAAGTAACTGCCAGAAGCACTGTGGTTCGTTTGTTGTCATTATTGTCTGCTGTAGTAAAGGGAAATGACAATTCCATATGCCGTCACTAATGTCATTGAGCTCAGAGTTTGGAAACGAACGATTGTGTAACAGTGGGGAAGTTTGAATATTTATTCCATTTTATTTTTTGAAGGTAACATTACGTGGGAAAAATAGGGATGCTCTTCAAAATCATTTCTTTCTTTCTGCGTTTTTCTGACTTTGACACTTTACACTCCTGATATTGAGTGAAAAGGTGAATGTATTCAAATCTAATTGATATGGAAAGAAAACTTCAACCAAATGTCAATATAAGAATTCTTAAATATTTAATAACATGAATTCTGTTTTTGTTCATGGTTGGAATTAGTTCTGAAATCCAGAAAGTGCTAAAATCTCTTAATGTATGTGGAGTTATCCATATTCACAAAGACTTCTATTTTAAAGAAGCAAAGAATACTAGAAAAAGCATTAGCAGATATTAGGAGATTTTAATTCTGTCAATATCCACCTGTGACCTTGGATAAGTTACTGAACCTAGCAAAACCTCTGTTTTTGCTCTGTAAAATTAGTGGGATAAATGGACAGTATTTGAGGCCTCTTCACACACAAAAATCCATTTTTTCACCCACGTTTGTACGCATGTATGTGTTCATTTGACAATGAGTAAGCCTGAAATCTGTCTTTAGTATTTATCCAAAGGTTAACATTCTAGAGGACACTTTTCATTTAGAACGTCATGTGGCACTTACATTGTAAGCCTGTATTGGTGATACTTTCATATCCGATGTCCCTGCTAACTGAATTCCTGAAACGCAGCTCTTAATTTGCTCTTAAACGTTCCTCCATTCGCATTTATGCTGATCTGTGCCTATAAACAGTGGGACTTACTTTCCAGCAAATATGTTTTCCCCCAAATTCCTCAAGTGTAGAAAGGGGAAGTTGTTTCATCTTCATATTCCTCACAGCAAGTTGTTGGGTCTTTGCAAACTGCTAATGGGCTCATTAAGCTCCTGCTATGTACATCTCCTAAGTGAACACGGCATTGGTATTTGTAACTAAAACCGAATTTAAATGGTTGGTCAGTAGCTTCAGCTTCTGCAACCTTTCAGAGCAGCAAGATTTTAAAAAGATGCTTACTAAAGGAGGATAAGAAGTGGAGTTTTGCAGTTAGCTTTTTGCCTGGAAGTTTCCCGACTGGCAGCACGCGGGGAGTTGGAGGGTGCCATGCAGTGGGGCTTATGTCTGCTCTGAACGGGTTAAAGAGAACTACCTGCTTGAGATTGATTTAAATCAGTAATGGATCATCTCATAAAGCTGCTGTTACTAGATATTAGCCTGCTATCTCCATCCTCTGATAGCACAGATAAGAAGTGCTTACCGCAGGGAAGGTTCCTAGAGGACAGATATTGTTTCCTATACCTCAGGGAGTAGGAAGCCATAGTGCTGGATCAGTGACTTTTCCTAACAGCGAGTAAATTCAGGCCTTATCAAGTTACAGCACAAACTGCACTCGTGTTTTATTATTCTCATTAGAGATTTAAGGACTAACTCCAGTTGTTAGCGTGTAGCAGTTTAATGTTTTCCATAGATAAGAATTAAGATTCTTCTGGGGGATTTTTTTATTTGCTAAAGCTTGCAAAATATAATGTGGCGATGCATTTACTCCGATTAATGTGGTAGATTTTCTAAATGTCCTGACTGTTTTTAAGGCATACATTTTAAAAATTTAAATCTAACCACTGAATTTTTCTGAGTTGGGTATACACTTGTTTCACTGCAACATGCCTTTCTTTGTCTGGGAACCCAAGTCAGTTCTCCCTCTGGTGATGAAACCGAGGAGGCTGAACTTCCATGGCTTGTCTTTACTGCTGTGTGTTTTCTTACAGTAAATTCACTTAATTGAAACTAGGTGTAGGGTCTGAATCAAAAGAAAATCTTGAACAAGATCTATTTTGTAAGTAAACTTGGCTTTAAATTATTTTCTTGAAGTGGAACTGACTTTCCTGTCCCAACCGGGCGGAGAAAAGCTGTGACTGTCGTGATCATTGTATTTCTGTTTTCAAAGCGATTACAGAGTTCGAAGTTAGAAATAAAAATCCAGGCTTGCTGTCAGCTTGGGTATCAATGTTGAATCAGTCCTTTAGGGACTTTTCAGTAATGGGCTTCTCACTGTTGACCAAACTTACTCTTCTTAACATTCTTGAAGGGGGAGAAATCATTTTATGAATAGCAAAGTTTGATCTAAGTTACAATTTGATAATGTTATCACTGGAAAGATCAATGATATTTTCTGGTTAAGTTTATTCACTTTTTTATATGAACTCTAGCTTGAAATACCTTATTTCCTCCCTTCTTCATTTTCTTGGGCTTATCTTCAGATCTTTCATTACATATAGTATGTGGCTCTTTGGTATTTTCAAAGTTAAACTTCAGCTAATGTCATGTCATGGATACTGTAGTTTCAAAGTTTTGGAGTCAGATATTTTAGAAGAAAATGTGCTATCTATAAATGAAAGTTGTTGTCATTATGAGGCATTCATTGGCTGACACTTTGATATCTATTTTTGGAAAACCATCTTCCTAAGGTTAAATGGTTCTAGCAGTAATGCTAGAAGAATAGACAACTTTGTGGCAGTTCAGGAACCCTGAATATGCCTACTAGGTAGGATTCATGACATAATAATAAAATTAGAAACTAGCATTTTTTATGTATTAAGAACTGTGATGGATGTTTTAAATGCTGGGTCTTATATGTCAATGGTTTTCAAGAAAATTCTCACTGTGTTAAATTCACTTTTTTCATTTTTTAAGACAGGGAGACCTATTCTAGTTAATGTTTCTATAATTCCTGGCTTTGTAGGCCTTATGCCTGTTTATGCCCCAGATTGTTTTTCCCTTTTAGTTAGCGATGCTCTATCTGCAATGATACTCTATCTGCCAGAGAAATTTAACATTCTTGTTCCAGTTATGTTAGTGGGTGCAATCCTCTCTTATACAGGAAATAAATTTATTATGAAGAACTCCCAGTAGAAGCCTTGGAAAACTTACACAGAGCTGTGCTGTGTCCAAAATGCTGTTCAGTAGGTTTTCCAAAGCACCCAGGTAACAGCTGGTGCAGGCCATGTGCCAGCTCTGACAGCCCATATGCTCTCTTTAGTGCAGTAATTATCTCAACACAAAACTCTGATAGCCTAATCTACTGGGTCCAGTTTCCCTCGGTTAAATTGACTCGGTGGCTTTGTTAGTAAGTTCCTTTGGCACAGTAAGAACTTCATCAAGAGTTTAAGTATTGGGATAGGCTTCAAAGACCAATATGACTGCTACTTTCAAGACAGGTGGCTTATTAACCCGAAGAGATTCTAGGTGGTGGTTTGTTAGGCCACGACCCAGCAGTGGTGATCTAGTTAAAGGTCTGTCCTTGTTTCCATTAGATATCAGGCTGAGGGAGGTGATTAATGCATCTGATTTGGTAATAGACTAAGATTACTTTTTATATTTCATTTCTAAGGCAAACAACAGCATTTCTTCTGTATTTCAAAGTTGGCGTTAAGGGTAGAAAGCTGGAGTGAGACATTCTAGGATAGGAGAAATGGGGGGAAAGTGAGCTAGACCAAAGTAGTTACAAACTTTCTTATTTAGAGCATCACACAGAAAACATTAAAAAAAAATCCCTGTGCTGCCGAGGGGTTAATAATCCTTCTGTATTTGTAAAATATATTTGTTAGAGGTTTGGAGTCCAAATTCCTAAGCTTCTTCCTTCCCTTCCTTTCCCTCCTCACTTCCTCCCTCCCATCCTTCCTCTCCTCCTTTCCTGTTTCTCTCTTTTCATTTTTCCTGTTCCCCCACTTTTTCTTCCTCTCTTTTTCCTTTCCTTCTGAGAAACACAAACATCCTAAGGACCAGTTGCAATAAAATGATAGATGCAAGCTTGCAGTTTTAGTGCAAATGAAAGACGAAGCTAAATTGAACTAAATTGAGTAGCCATAAGTTTGAAAGGTGTTGCCTGGTATGGAATTATAGAATTCAGCCACAGATGACCCAAACTAAGCAAAAGTGTTGTGGTATTATCCTTTTAGCTTCTTCTCTGTCTTCTACTCTTATAGAATATAGTACAGACTTTGAATGATGTCCTGTGTTTGTCCTGACATGATTATGCCAGGCGTAGGTTTAAACCTCAATTCTGATCTACTTGTAAAATAATACCAAGGTCATAATCTTAACAAGAAGATTGAATGACTAGACCTTTTGGCCAACATCCACCTTTATTGTACTAATATTGTCTACTGAGATTGTGGGAGCTACACAAATGGCTGGTTCTCTGAGGGACCTTCTGTGGGGGATATTTTCAGAAACTCCTAAGAGGAGAGATGACACTCTATTTTAATCACCATGCAGCATAGAATGATTAGATTATCTTAATTATTTCTGAACATAAAGAAGTGCTCAAGAAAGGGGTGTCCTTTTTGTCAGGATAGCTTTAATTTCCTGAGCTGAAATGTAGTTATGAGGTAGAGAAGAAGGCACTAAAAGAATGTAATGTAAGTTCTAAAAGAGACTGGGTCATATTTTACGATTGTCTGATCTGATTTACTTTATTTTGTTTTTACCCTACCAAGGCTAATTTGGTTCTGGCCAGGCTTTACTAGTCTTTTCACCACTGTAACTTCAGAGGGCGTAGTACTGCCTGGCACATTGTTGATGCCCAGCAAATAACAGTTGCTAAGTAAATGAACAAATGATAGATATGGGCTATTTTTTAATGGAAATGACTCCAACTATGAGTGGAAATGTACGATTTGGAGTGAATAGATGAGATGAAGGGTGACGTGCTCCTGAGTGTTGCTCTTCATGCATGTAGCAGAGATCTGATTCTCCTGTTGACAATTCCTGGTTTAAAAGATGCTAGGGGACCCCAATGCTCAGGGGTAGAAACATTACCAGAACTGATTTATTTCAAGTTGAACTCTAAGTTGAAATTGATTCACTGATACTGTAAACTCATTGCATTATTGAGCTTTCAATATAATCAAGCAAATTATAACTCCAAAGAGCTTCTGTGGAAAGCTAGATGAGCTAGTTCATAAAAACCCAAACACAGACTCTTGTTATTTGGTTTTCAACTACAGGTAGTTATACTTCTAAAGTCATTATTTATATGTTGTCAGGAGCACTCACCAAATTTATTGACTTGTACATTATTCTTTGCAAATAAGTTCTGGCTGCTCTCTGCATATTATAATTAAAACGACAGGGACTTTAATCATTTATGAAATTTTAAACTACATACTGAATATAAATGTATCATTCAATGTGATAGAATGAATTAAATTCATCATTGTCAAATAACTGTATAAAAGATGAAATATCTCTCATCCCACATCATTAACTTATATAAAAAAGAGAGCCAGATTTGCAAGCATTGTAATAGTACTTTCATGGTCTTTTAAGGACACTTTGAAAACTAAGACATTTGACATATACAAGAAAAATGCTTTTGATGAAAAATTTGACTTCTAATTTTATCTAGAAAAGTTCTAATTTGAATTTGATGGTGAAAAATAACTTTTGCCCAAATAAAATTCAATTTAAAACTGTTCTATATGAACATGAAACAATTGTAATCATCATGATATAAATAAGTGTACTGATAAAATACAATTTTGACAATCCAAATCATTAAGGCAAAAATCTTTGCTGCAGGTTGAAAGGATAATTTAGGACAGGAGAGTATTGAAATATTTGTCTGGAGCGGATAAGTAGCTGACATGTGATCATTTCTCATTCTTTTGTGCACGTCTAGACACAAGGTCAACACCTAGATTTAAACGATACATTTAGGAAACAATAACTCTGATCATTATTTTCATTTTCATTTTTTCAGTTTGTTATAATCAAATTACTATTTTCAGCTAATCACTGTACCTGTTAAATACTATTTACTATGTTCCTAGGGAATTTTATGACAAGACTATTTTTAAAATGTGAAAATCTCTACTTGTTTATTATTTTGGGAAAATATATATTAAATAAGCTTTTTTTGACCCACCCCCAAATCTTCCGAGTCTTTTCAAATTTCAAATATTTCATCTGTGTTTCTTTGTTTCCATCCTTTGTCAGGCAGAACATTCATTCATCTATTCATTCACCAAACAAACTTTTATTACGCCAGGCAAGAGGTAGGGGTGGCAAATTGGTTTGGGGAGGAGTTGTGAATCTAAGTGTTTTCTCCCACGGACTTTACTGGGGGCTACCAAGTCTTGATAAAACCTGAAGTAGGCAGTGCTTTCATAAATTTATGAACTACATCTAATTTTGGGAAAAAAGAGTATAAATTAATTAAGGTACTTAGAGCTACCTTTCTGTATCTCAATTTGTTTATGCAATTTTTCCAGCTAAATGTAAGGAAACATAACATGAATGGAAAAAAATAATCTGTTGTGGTGTTGTGGGATACACAATGCATTTTCATATAAATTAAAATAGGAAGAAAATCTCAAGCCCAGACAAAATATGTTACTGTGGAAACTCAATCCATGAGTTTTTACAATGGTCAACATTATCATCAGTGGTATTGTTTTATCTGTTAAGAATTTTAGATTGCTTACTTTGGGAGGGCAGTTAGTGGTATTAAATTCCTTCCATTCTCTATCCTATGGAGTTCTTGTCACATAACATGAAAATCCAAGGAAAAAACAATGCACAATGCACATATGAATATATATTCAAAATTTAGAATTTTATATAGTGTCCCAAGTGCTACACGCTATCTGATTGACCTGTAGTTACTTGAAAAATATTTTTTTAAAGTAAGAATTATTTGGGGGAGGGGGCAGAGTAAGTAGGTACAAGACTTGGAAATATATAGCAAAAACATATACTGCCATTGATGAACATTCCCAGTCCTGGTACAACTTGTTAAAAGCTGAGTAGCAACTAATACAGCTTAGAGTTTATTTTCTGAGATTAACTATTACTCTATTCTAATCAGCAAATTTGAATACCAACAACACTTCCAAAATGACTTTCGTAATTAAAAAGAAAACACACATACATACAAAACCCCCAAATTGGAATCAATAATTTAAAGAGATATTTTAGGTTAAAAAGTTTGTTACAAAGGTATTTTTAGCTTGTGTAGTAGTATGCACTGTTTTCCCTCCAGCACATAGGTTCCTATCTGTGAAATGTATTCCCTATTCTTTTCCCCTGCTTTTAAAAATAGCGTTCCTTTTCCCTTGGAACTCTTTCTGTTCACTCTTTTGTGTGTTTCTTTCACCAAGCAGTGCTTCCTTATTAGTCTGTCTTAGTAATTCAAATAGATAAGTTTTAATACTTACTCCCTTGTTAAGAACCTGATACAAAAATCATCACTCTGTTTGAAAGCAAGAACCCCCGCTGAAATGCTTTTCCGAGATTTCTAAGAGGGCACAGCTACAGTACAGACTTGTAACAGTATATAGTGGTAGTTGGTTTGAAGTAACAAAGCATGACTCAAGATAAAAAGACGCTTGCAATGGAAGCAACCTTTTCTAATAGCTGTATGATAGCTCTCTTTGTATTGAGAGATTTTATTAGGTTTGAAATATAATTTTCGCAAAGTTTCCTCCAAGTCGGCGTACAACACATTTGTTAAACCCTTTCTATTCCTCCCCCCCCCTTCTCAGTATTGTTTCAGAATGGAAGGTGAAATTGTATTCCTTGGTGTGCAGTTTAAAGTCAAGAGCAGCAATATTTAGCACATGCTTGGGCAACCTTGTTTGAAATCCATGCCGCCCCTCTCTGGTGTTCTGATGTGCCTTCAGGGGATGCTTGCCTGTTTGTAGTTTGTTTTCTTTTGTTTAAGGTTTCAGCTACTGCATTGACTAATGATTATATAGCAGTAAACTCTCGTCCCTGCTAAATTCACTAGTGATGCCTCAAAAGCATTTTTCCCTTGTGTGACATAAAACAATAAAAGGACTAGACAAACCCCTTTTGAGGAAGAATAATCCTTTGTTTAAAGAAAAGAAAAGAAAAGGCATCTCCTTGATGCCAGAGGGTGGAGAATTCAAATCAAAGCCTTAGCTAATTGATAAAAAATAAAACAAGTGTTAATCTGAAAATTTTCTGCAATCCGTTATTTGTGGAAACTCATTACATTTTTATCTAAGTATACTGTTTACAATTTCAACACAATATTTATTTAACACATAATTACTTGACCATCACCTTCTGCTCTTGGATATAAACTCTAAATAATGAGTTTGTTTATTCAGAATGCCGCTACCAGCATAATTTATCAATAGAATTTTGATCAGTTGTATTTTATTTCTTTGGAAACAACTAAGTGTATTGCTTTCCCCTGCATTTGTTCTTTAATAAAAATTAAAATAGTCTGTTCTGAAATATAACTTATATATTAAAAATTTAACTAAAAATTTAAAGCAATCATTAGGTTTGCATAGTGCATATTCTTAGCCTTTAAATGTACAATTGGAACATGCCATTTAATTGTTATGCCTGCAATTTTTTAAGTCAGTCTTGTGGCCATGATCTCAAGTGATAAATTCCTCTTGATTTGCCTTTAGTTGTCACTGACCAAACCTTAGGTAATGAAAGATTAGTTATGCTGACAAAGGACTCGTTATTTTAAACTGAGAATTTTTTAATGTTTTTAGTTAAGCAGGAAGTGAAGAAGCCATCAATGTTGTCAATTTATTAGAGGAAAAAAAATCCAAATTTCAGTTTAACTGCAGATGATGTTCAGTTTCTACCCTAACTCTGAATAGAGTATGATTGCATTAAATTAGAGTTGACTCTTGATACCTAAATGTCACATCTCCAAAAGGAAAATTGCCTTGTGGTATACACAGAAATTTCAATCAACGAGCAGGGTTTCAGCCTCATCCAATTTTTAACAGCATTTTATCACTCAAATCCTTGAATAACATAAGCAAGCTACATGATACATATGCTTGGTCTTGTAGTGAGAGTGACTCTATGTTTTCATAACTCTATTTTTTTTGACCCCCAATTTTAAAACTCCAAGGAAAAAAAAAGTTTTCTTGTTAACTTTAAATAATGAATCTAAGAGACCATATTCAGGCCAAAAAATAGTCCAAGTTGGCCCCAAACACAGGTGCTCCCAGTTTGAACATTGTGCCTGGCTTTTCTGCAGAGAAACGAAATGAAAGAGCAACTTCAAACACAGGTGCAAAACCCCCGCATCTGTGAGGGACAGCCCGAAACCATGGCTTTCCCCTGACCGTTTTCAGCTTGTAAACTTCATCCTCCATGGAGCACCTGTGTCAGAACCAATCAGGGATGTGTATAAATGTTATCAACACCTACACATCATTACTTATTCATCAACATCAGCACCAAATATTGATGAAACGTGCATGGGTGCTTTTTTTTTTCTTTTGGTTTGTTTTTATTTCTTCCTATGGAGCTGTTCTTTTCAGAAGTTTATGTCTGTCTGCCTGATGGAAAGAAGTAGAACACAGAGATAAGAAAATTCAGAATGTTTCAGATTATGGGTTCAGATCACTTTTTAATCTTTATGTGTTATTCCTTGGTGGGAAACATGCAGCACACACAAAAGGTTCAAAGGTATTGATTGCCTAAAGGCCTAATTGCAACAATTTCATATTTTATGGTATACTTTTGTGCAGCCACCTCCACCCTGGTAGTCTGTTGCCTTCTCACTGTTTGATTAGCATTTAAAGAACCTACATTTGAAGCTATATAAGATTTTGTTTTTCAATAGCTGTAGCAAGCAAGCAGAAACAGCAGGATCTGGCTTTCTGGCAAACTCCACAGGCATTTGGGTTGGTGGCTTTGTATTTGCCTCTGGGCCTTCCCTGCACAAGGCTGAGGAGGGGCTTGTCAGGCTGTTAGAAGCTTTGGAAACCATTTCTTCGTTGACAATTTAAATTTATGTGGTTTTTAATTGTCTGTAAACAAAGCCTTTTAAATCTAGTACTAAATCTCCATCCAAGGTCAGCTGGCATACAAAGGGATGGTTGCTGATTTAGTTTGTCTGCTTTTCTTTTTCTAAAAACCCCTCTCAATCAGTTTATTGTCCTCCAATAGAGATACACAAAACACACAAATCACTTGGCCACTCCCCCCCACTTTGAGTGAATAGATAAAAATCCATCTGTTTTTTATCTGCATGTTTCCAGGGCCAAATTTATGTCCTTTATAAAAAATGGCCTCAGCAATACAGTTTCCTAGCAAGTGGTGAGGGAAATTGACCAACACTTGGGTTTTAAGTCAGTGATCATAATAGTTGAGAAACTTTTAGTATCCTTTTTGGCTCTACCTGGTCATTAGATTTATTTCATTTATGCTGTGAATAACTAAAAGATGAAGTTATACAATAAATATCGTATGTTGGTTATCATGGCTCACAAACACAATATTAAACACATGCCTTTTAATAAAAGAACATAAAAATTGAGAAAAGTGTAGTAGATGTTTAGTTTTCTATAGGTTGTCATGCAACTGAGTGTAATCTTTTAAAAACGGGGTTTAAGGCACAGGCAGATGAGTGTCTGGCTGTAGGGCTCTGGCTCTGGTGAGTTCCAGAAAACCTTGGACCAGCTTTCCCATTTGCAGCGTGTTGAGCCCTGGCTGTGGCTACTCTCCTGCCCACCTCCCACCTGCAGAGTCAGCACTGAAGTTCCCCCATTTCTCTGAGAGCCAGTTCTGTCTCTGCTGTAAGTGAAAAAAAAATGGACCATTACAAATGAGCAAAGACATGGAGCTCTTAGGAAAGAAGGGAAGATGGAGCCCACAGAGTTGGAATAACAGCTGTCAACATTAAATGAACTGAAGGCTCAAACTCTGGCACAGGACTCCTTCCTGAGCAGCCTGGCTCAGAGAGGGAGGCAATGAAGAAGCACTTTCAAGTACTTACTTCTTTCTTTGTTGTGAGCTCCCATTCCTGCTTGGAAGAAAGAACCATAAAGCCAAAAGGAAATACTTTTGGTTTTCTTCTTGTGTCCGTATGATGTTACCACATGTGGAGGATTGCTATTTTTCTTCTAAGTCTATCTCTAGTTTTTAGCTATGATAAGTAAAAAGGACCTATCAGGGTTGAGCAGTTGTCTATAGTCTAGGTGTTCTTGGTGCTCTCTTGTTCAACAAATGAGACCCACCAAATCAAGGCAAGCGTGAAACAAAGCTTATTGAAAAAGAGAAAGATAGATTTACTGAGCAAGAACAAGGTACAGGTTTACAGAGCAAGATATGTCACCAAAGGGCCCCTTTGTCATGACAAAAAAGGCTTTGATTATGGTTTGGGTCCTGTCTTATACTATCTAGGTGGGGGTCTCCTTGTGGTTCAGATGTTACCATAGAACCACTTTGATGGACAGTTAACAACATGGTAACTAACTTCAATTACTTTACTTTTCAAATCCTATTGTACCTGAACTTCTTGGACCAATGGGTATGTATTCCACATTCCCCTAGGTATGGCAGTTAGTCTCTGGGATTGTGGGGCAGCACTAAGATGGGGCTCCTTCTTTCATCCCATGTGGGACAATTGCTTGAGCCAGCACCAAAGCAGAGCACTCATTTTGTCTTTTTTCCCTGGAAGAGCTGGAATCCTAACTATCTCCCTAACAGATGTGCCTGTGTTTTTCGAAGAGAGTGGATTGGTTCTTGACTTTGCTAGTTATATGGCCTTGATAAATTACTTAATTTGAGGGGCACATTTTTACATCTATAAAATGGAAATAACCATATTTAACTTGTGAAGTTGAAGTATGCACTAAAATAAGATAAATTAGAGCATACGTTTTTTGCATTATCTGAAATATATTGGTATCAAAAACTTTGCTGGCCAAGAAACATCCAGATAACAAGATAATAAAAAGAAAAGAAAGGAAAGAAAAGGAAAAACTGAGGTAAATATGAGAAATATCCAGAGAGAGAACTCCTAAAATATAAAAATATGGGATTGAGTTAAAACTTCAAAAAGTTAGGAATTAAAATATAAATTGCATATCATTGCATTGCTGGTAATGGAGTTAATGCATTAAAAATAGTTTAGAGCTCACTGAAGCTTCCAATTCCTGAACTTGAATGATCCCACCTCAGCCTCTTAAGTAGTTGGGAATATAGGCATGCTAAACTATACCCAGTGAATTTAATTTAATTTAATTCTTTGGAGATGGGGTCTTACTATGTTACTATCTTGAACTCTCGGCCTCAAGCAATCCTCCCACCCTAACGTGAATTAAAGAGGTAAGTGTGAGATCTGAAACTATGAAAACCTTTGAAGAAAGGCTAGAAAAAACTCTTTCAGATATTGGCTTAAGCAAAGAATTTATGCTTAAGACCTCAAAAGCAAAAATGCAACAAAAATGAAAATAGACCAATAGGACTTAATTAAACTAAAAAGCTTCTGCACAGCAAAAGAAATTAGCAGAGTATAGAGACAAGCTATCAAATGGAAGAAAATACTTGCATCTGGCAAAGAATTAATATACAGAATACAATGTCCTCAAACAACTCAGCAGGAAAAAAACAAATAATTCCATCAGAAAGTGGGCAAAAGACACAAATGAACTTTTTTCAAAAGAAGACATACAAGCCGTCAACAGACAGGAAAAAACGCTCAATAGGGAGATGCAAATTAAAACCACAATGAGTTGTGATCTTACAACAGGCTATTATGAAAAAGTCAAAAACTAAAAGTGGTGACAAGGATGAGAAAAGGGAACACTTTTACACTGTTGGTGAGAACGGAAATGGAAATTAGTATAGGCTCTATGGAAAACATAATGAAGATTTCTTAAAGAACTGATAATAGAACTACCATTAGGTGGAGCAGATCGACTACTGAGTGGCTATCTCAAAGAAAACAAATCATTATGTTAAAAAGGAACACATTCTTGAATGTTTACTGCAGCACTACTCATAACAGAAAAGTCATAGGATCAGCCTAAGTGTCCATGAATGGATAACTGAATAAAGCAAATATTACACACACACACACACACACACACACCCTCCTGGAATACTACTGAGCCATAAAAAAGAATGAAATCATGCCTTTTGGGGCAACATGGGTAGAGTTGGAGGCCATTGTCCTAAGTGAAATAACTCAGAAATAGAAATAAGTGGGCCCTAAACAGTGGGTACACATGGACAGACACAGTGGAATAGAAGACATTAGAGAATTCTAACGGCAGGTGAAAGGGGGCAGTGAAGGATGAAAAATTATCCATTGAGTAGAATGTACACTATTTGGATGATGCTTATACTAAGAGTAACAAAACTACACTCATATCCCCTAAACCTATTTTTAAAAAGTTGATTATGCAGAACAGATGTTTGAAATGAAATATAGAGATTGTCATCCTGATGCAAGGATAAAGAAGTTTGACTTGAAAATTGTAGTGAACAGAAGCTGAAAGGTCTAACAGCTCTGCTCACACTGAAGGCGGTAGGTCTTGGTCCTTACCAGAGTGGCTCCTGAGGTTTCTTGGGAGGGAGAACATGGTGGGGGAGGCTCTATATCCCCCTAGCATAGTCTTTGTGCTATGTTAGCCAGGCTCTGCAGGTGCTGAAGCAGCTCCATTTAGTGGTTGGCATGCAAACCAACTGAGTCACAAGCCTAGCTGAGGTTGAAGATTCATGGACTTAGGTCAAACTGATCTGCAATTAAGTACCTCTTCCTAAAGTTCCAAGTCTATTCAGAAGGACATTGTTGGGAAAACCATAACCTACTTCCTTATCATAGGATCTTCGTGCAAGTTTGCTAGTTCATTTTTCATTCATTTGCTAGTTCATTTGTTCACATCTTGTATTACGTGCCACTGAGTGCCAGACACTGTGCTGGGCTCTGGGGATGAAACTATCAACTACGGAGGTATGTTTCCCATTGTCTAAAGGATATAACAATTTGAGATAGTCTCACTCAACCTTATCAGCATCCTTCTGGTTTTGGGATGATCTGTACGCACTCAGGTGCTTTTACACAAGGTTGCAACAAACTAAAGTCATCCAGAGATTTTTATTAGGATGTTGGCTAAATTTAAGTACATCATTACACTCTTTGTCTAGATCCTGTGAGGAAGTAATTGTATTAGGTTCAATAGAGTTAATCTGAAATCGAAAGTCAAACATCAAAACTGGGTATTCAAATAATAAATAATACAGGTGATATTCATTAGTGGAAGGATTGTTGGACAAATGGAACATGAAACACACATTTTGGATTTTTGATCACTCTCTTCTCTGTTTGTGAACCTGTCTGGCTTCTTATGCTAGTCTGTTGGGGATAAATAATAGGTAATAGGTGGTTGACTATGGGCTAGATACTGTGCTAAATTTATCCCATTTAATTCTCACTCAAAGAGATGAATACTATTACCATCTTGCAGATAAGAAAACTAAGGCATGGTAAGCAAACCTCTAAGATGATGTGATAGTAGAGAAAATGGTGATAGGCAGGAGTTCATCTTCAGAACTGACATTTTTAACTCTATATGTGCATCTATATATGACATTTTTTTTTTGAGACAGAGCCTCAAGCTGTCACCCTGGATAGAGTGCTGTGGCATTACAGCTCACAGCAACCTCCAATTCCTGGGCTCAAGAGAGTCTCTTGCCTCTGCCTCCCGAGTAGCTGGGATTACAGGTGCCCACTACAACACCCGGCCATTTTTTGGTTGCAGCCATCATTGTTGTTTGGCAGGCCCAGGCTGGATTCGAACCCGCCAGCTCTGGTGTACGTGGCTGGCACCTTAGCCCGTTGAGCCACAGGCGCCGAGTCTATATATGACATTTTTAACTTTATATGTGCAAATTGTATCCTTCAACCATCTTACCTTTCTTTAGGTGACCAGATTTAGTTGGCATAGTGACGTTCATCTTTTATGTTCTTGATCTGGGATCCTCTCTTTTAGCTTCTTCTTAAAGAAAATTCGAAGCCATTGCACTAGACTATTTATTGCAGCTCAATTTACGATCGCCAAAATGTGGAAACAACCTAAATGCCCACCAATCCAGGAATGGATTAACAAGCTATGGTATATGTACACTATGGAATACTATTCAGCCATTAAAGAAAATGGAGACTTTACAGCCTTT
>CAUYON010027923.1:0-11650 GCA_963573935.1 Arctocebus calabarensis
ATCCCTTTCCCCATATTCTTATACTATAATTGGGTTATAGTCTACATATGAAAGCTATAAATTAGTAGGGCTGTATACATTGGATACTTTTTCTTCCATTCTTGAGATACTTTGCTAAGAAGAATGTGTTCCAGCTCCATCCTTGTAAATTCAAAACTACCTTGAGATATCATCTAAATCTGGTAATTTCATTCTTAATCTCGTCTATGACCGATCTATCTTTCATAAGGTTATTTAGCTTCCATGTTTTTGTATGAGTATGCAGATTCCTGTTGTTATTGAGTTCAACTTTTATTCCATGATGGTCCGAGAAGGTGCATGGAATAATTTCTATTCTTTTAAATTTGCTGAGGTTAGACTTGTGACCTAAGATGTGATCGATTTTGGAGTATGTTCCATAGGCTTATGAGAAGAATGTGTATTCAATACTTGTTAGGATCAAATGTTCTGTAGATGTCCGCTAAATCCAGATGTTGAATAGTTAAGTTTAAATCTAAAATTTCTTTGCTTAGCTTCTTTATGGAGGATCTATCCAACACTACTAAAGGAGTGTTAAAATTTGACTACTATGGAGCTGGAGGAAATCAATTTTCTCATATCTGTTGGAGTTTTTCTTATAAATTGGGGTGCATTCTGGTTGAGTCTATAAATATTAATAATTGAAATCTCATCATATTGAGTATTACCCTTAAAAAATATGAAGTGTCCATCCTTATCCTTCCTTATTTTTGTTGGTTTAAAGCCTATTTTGTCTCTGAATAAGATTCCAACACCTGCTTTTTTCTGGTTTCCATTTACCTGAAATATAGATGACCATCCCTTCACCCCGAGTCTATATTTATCTTTTAAGGTAAGATGAGATTCTTGTATGCAGCAGATATTTGGCCTGAGTTTTGTATCCTGTAAGCCAACCTGTGCCTCTTTAGAGGACAATTTAAGCCATTCACATTAATTGAAAATATTGATAAGCCTGATAGAATTTTGGGAGTTGAGTAAAGTCCATTGGACATTTTTAATGGAATTTGGTCAAAAGTTTCTGAGTGAATTTACTTTTGTGGTGGAGAATTGCACTGGTCATTATGGAGGATAGGTCTGAGAATATCCTGGAGAACTTGTTTAGTTATGGCAAATTTCTTCAACATGTGGATGTCATTAAAGTATTTAATTTCTCCATCATAAAACTCAGTTTAGCTGGATACAGGATCCTTGGTTGAAAGTTACTTTGTTTTAGGAGATTAAAAGTTGTTGACCACTCTCTTCTAGCTTGAAAGGTTTCATCAGCAAGATCTGCAGTTATTCTGATATTTTTCCCCTTGTAGGTTATTGTTTTCTTCTGTCTGGCTGCTTTCAGAATTTTCTCCTTCATATTAACATTGGTGAAGTTAACTATGATGTCCCCGGGGGATGTCTTATTTGGGTTGAGTCATGCAGGGGTTCTGAAACTGTCTGCTATCTGAATTTCAGAATCTCTTGGCGTGTCTGGAAAATTCTCTTTCATAATCTCATGAAGAAGAACCTCTGTGCCTTGCGAGGCCACTTCTTTGCCTTCAGGGATCCCGATCAGGCAAATATTGCTTTTTTTTTTAATTATCCCAGAGCTCTCTGAGCGAATGATCTGTTTTGTTCTTTTCTCTCCAAACTCTTTGAGAGTTTGGGAGCATTTGCAAGTTTTGTCTTCAATGTCAGAAATCCTTTCTTCTGCTTTCTCCATTCTGTTACTGAGAGATTCTACTGTATTTCTCAGATCTTTGAGGGCTGCAAATTCTTGACTAAATGTGTCAAAATCTTTGGTCATTTTGTCTTTGAATTCCTTGAATTCTTGAGACAACTTTGAAATGCTCCTTGAATTTCTAACTCCAACTTTTCTCTATTTTATTGATCTTATTTGTAATCCAAATTCTGAATTCGGTTTCTGACATCTCAGCCATGTGTTTATGAATGGAATCTTCAGTTGTGTCTGCCAAATTGTTCCTTGGGGGGTTGATCTACTTTGGTTATTCATGTTACCGGAGCTTTTCCGCTGATTCCACCCCAAGATTATTTTATACCATTTGGCTAGATGAGCAGATAAGGAGAAGTTGGGTTGGTGGATCCAGGAGTAGTGACTGGCTAGTCCTTTGCCCAAAAGCTGGGACTGGTGTCTATACTTTTCCCCCTATTTCTTTGCCAAAGACCTGTCCAGTGCTACAGCCTGAGAAATTGGGGACCTTCTTGGTGTAGTGTGACTAAATGGCTCTGTCTTATTTTCACCTGGTCTCTCTCTTAGCCTAGTGAATCAGTTACTCTGGGTTGAAGTCTGAGCTGTGGAGAAAGATCAGCAATTGAGTCACCCCACCCCCCACAGGCAACAAATGGAAAAGGAAAATCGAACCTTTCCACAACCACACACCTAGGGTACAACTTAGGTATTGGCTCAGTTCAAGAGGTCCGAATCAATTGTCCCAGTTAGCACCAGTGTCTGGCAACTAAATACCCAGGGTCTATTGGGCGCTCAAATATGACTCTCTCTGGTGCTCAGTAAAGTAAGAATGACCCACTTAGCAAATAAATTAGTCTGGGAAGGTTGATGTCTTCTTCCTCACCTTGCACCTCTGTCATACCCAGTCACTGGTAACCCTGTAGGGCTGTGACCCAGTTCCCTCCAATGAGCAGATGCTCCAGGGGTTTGCACCTGCCTGAGTCACAAGTAAATCTATGTCTACTCAGCCAGGCTGTCACACTCTGCCAACATCCAGCAGGGGAAGGTGAGGCCTGATAACCTTGAGTGCTTAATGGGTGTTAGGGTATTTCACTCACTTCCGGCCCGGCCCCTGATTGATGTTGCTGACAGAACAGAACAACTTTGTAGAATTTGTTTTTGTCCCAGCTATGTTCCCCTGGGGATTGGATGTTGGTTGAGCAATTCTGTCCTGCCTGTGCCACTGCCCAGTCTTGGCTGCAGTTCCTGTTACAGCAGATGTGGACAGAATAGACACTTTGCTGTCAGTTCCAGCCATTTCCTGCCTGCCTTTGTGTCAGCTTTGATCCCCTGAGGGCTGGGTGAGTCTGAAGCTCAGTAAAGCAGTCCTCTAGGTCAGCCCCACCCTGGGGGTCTGCTGTCTCTGTGCACGCTTATTCTAATCCTAGCACTCCACCCAGGCCTATAGCAGTTCAGACATACCCTTTACTTGTGAGGCTTGCATTTCTGTCCCACATCTGTTCCACCAGTGGCTATTACCAAAGAAAATGCATGACTTCCTCTGGTTGCCCAGAGAGACTGGGAGTGTCCTTTCAAAATATCCCCAGGGGTGTGAGCCTTTTTGTTCTCACTGCTGTGGCTGCTGCTCTGTGCCTTGGGGCACCAGCACTTCTGTATTGTTCCCTCTCAGCTGAAGTTTGCCCATCCTCTTCCTTCTCCCATATCAGAGAATCAGCACAGGTCAGCAATAGTCCATGCCCCATCCACACACCCCTGAGAAAATACCCAAGAATCTGGACTCCACAGAGGATAGGCTTCCGGACCTCAGGGTGAGAGTGGACGGGAGTGCTGGGAGTTCAAAATTGCAGGCAGAGAATATATACAATTTTGTACAGTTTTATGCCTCGCAGGAGAGTGCCATGGCTCCTTTTTAGGGGAAGGAGGTTTGATTTTACAGGGTCTTTCCCGTGGGATAAAATGGGAGGATATTTGAATTCTGCTCACTTGTTTGTATGGAGTGTACTGTGAGCCTTTCTTTTGGGGGAGGGTACTCCTGTCCCCTTAGTGATGGAGTACCTTTTGTTTTGTATCCTTGGGGTCGCAGCTCACCTCAGCAGGGCTGATGTGCATTCTTCAACCTTCTCTCTTGGCTCAGATCTGAACCATCGGCTTTCTTGCTAAATTGCTGTCCTTCAACTCTTTGTCTGGATGGGAACCTCTGTGGAAAGCTTGCTCCAGTCAGCCATCTTGCCTCCACCCCCCTCATTACTGTTTTCTACTTGTCCTTGTTCTTTTTTCCTATTTTTGTTTTTCACACTTTTTTTCTGCCTTTTCTTTTTTTTAAAAGCTCCAGCTCTGAGGCTGGAGTCCAGTGGCAGAATCATAGAAGCCTATTGTAATTTAACCTCCAATTCCTTAGCTCTAGTGATCCTCTCATCTGAGCCTCTCAAGTAGTGAGGAGTGTAAGTGTGTGTCACCAGACTCAGTTAATTTTTAAGTATGTTGTAGAGATGGAGTTCTCACTATATTGCCCAGTTTGGTCTTGAACTCTTTGGCCTCCTCAAGTGCTGGAGTTGCTCATGGGAACCACTATGGCTAGCCCTTTCTGTGGTTTTAATGGACCATTTTGTATGCTTCATTTTTCCTTCTTTCTTATTGTATCAATTATTCTTCAATTTTTACTTTTTTTAGTATTTATTCTAGAGTTTGCAATATACATTTACAACTAAAGGCTACTTTCAAATAACATAACCATGCTACTTCACGTGTAGTACAAATAGCATATAATAACAAAATATTACTAATTTCTTCCTCATATCTCTTGGACTATTGCTATCATTTATTTCACTTATTATAAGCATACAAAGGCATACACACACACATTTATATATACTTGCATATACAATTGAATACATTTTGTTATTTTGAATAAACTTTTATCTGTTAAATCAATTAAGAATAAGAAAATATCTGCTCAGCGCCAGTAGAGCAGTGATTACAGCACCAGCCAAGTACATCAAGGCTGGTGGATTAGAGCCCACCTGGTCCAGCTAAGCCATAATGCCAACTGCAACAAAACATAGCCGTGAGTTGTGGCGGGCACCTGTAGTCCCTACAACTTGGGGGGCTGAGGCAAGAGAACCCAAGAATTTGAGGTTGCTGTGTGCTATGATGCCATGGCATTCTACTGAGGGTGATGTGAGACTCTTGTCTCAAAAAAAAAAAAAAAGAATAAGAAAATAAATATTTATATTTTACCTTATTCATTCTGTGATACTTCTTCCTTTCTTTATGTAGATTAGAATTTCTGACCTAATATAATTTTTATTCTCCCTGAACAACTTCTTTTAGCATTTCTTGCAAGGCAGGTGTACTGCCAAAAAGTATTGTACATTTTGTTTGTCTAAGAAAATCTTTATTTCTGTTTTACTTCTGAAGGATAATTTTGCAAGGTACAGAATTCTAAGTTGGTGGGTTTTCTCTTCTCTCTTAACACCTTAAATATTTCACTTTAGTCTGCTTGCTTGTGTTTTTCTGAGGAAAAGTCAAATGTACTTCTTATCTTTGCTCTTCTAGAGGTGTTCTGCTTCTCTGGCTTCTTTTAAGATTTTTTTCTTTATCTTTGATTCTAAAGTTTGAATATAATATACCTAGGTGTAGTTTTGGGCACATTAACCCTTCTCGATGTTCTCTAAGCTTTCTGGATTTGTGCTTTGGCATCTGATGTTAATTTGGGGAAAGTCATTATTTCTTCCAATATTGCTCTCTTTCTTCCTCTGTTTCCTCCTCTAGTATTCCCATTTCATATATATTTCACCTTTTGCAGTTATCCTGCAGTTTTGGATTCTGTTTTTTTTCTCCATATTTTTTCTCTTTGCTTTTTAGTTTTAGAATTTCTATTATCATATCCTTAAGCTCAGAAATGCTTTCCTCAGCTGTGCTCTGTCTACTAATGAATCCATCTTAGGCATTCTTCATTTCTGTTACAGTATTTTTGATCTCTTGCATTTATTTTTTGTTCTTTCTTAGAATTTTAATCATTCTTCTAACACTATCCATCTATTATTGTATAATGTCTACTTTTGCAATGAAAGCCCTTAGCATATTAATTGTAATTTAAAAAAATCCTGGTCTGATAATTCTAATGTTCCTGTCATATCTGATTTCAATTTTGTTCTTCATTTGATCTTTTTAATACTTTTATACTTTTTGGAAAGGTGGATCTGATGTACCAAATAAAAGGAATGAAAGTAAATGAATAGGCCTTTAGTAAGATGATGGTAGGTATGGAGAGAGGGT
This sequence comes from Arctocebus calabarensis, assembly GCA_963573935.1. Classification (NCBI taxonomy): domain Eukaryota; kingdom Metazoa; phylum Chordata; class Mammalia; order Primates; family Lorisidae; genus Arctocebus; species Arctocebus calabarensis. Next base: position 5,978 of record CAUYON010027923.1, read on the forward strand.
CAGTATTCTGTAGCCCTATGGATAGGTCTGACTCTTGGTGAGTTCTGCCCTTGGACTGCATATGTTACCAGTGCTTCTCCATTTGTCCCTCTCCCCTGTCAGTGGGACAGCATGGCTATGAGAGGCTGGAATTGGGTATTTCCCTCCTCCAAGGTAAATTTAGTTTAGATAAAACCTCAGTAGTTAGGTTCTATAAAAATAGTTTCTTCTAGGGGTGAACCTTGTTAAGAAAAACAGATCATTTTGCTGGATCCCTCTGGAGGTTGATATCCCCTAGCTCTTGGTCCTAATGCCAGGAATGAGCACTAGTGCCTACCTGATGACGGAGTTATCACACATACAAAGCAGTCACCAGCACATACATTTATTGCAGAACAAGGGCAAACTAACTGTAGGAAGAATATGTCTTAAACAGCCAGACAAGTCTAAATCCTCCTGTAAAGTGGATAAGAGACCTGGAGTCTGAACAAACACTGCCCTTTATAAGCCAGCAGGCTATCTAGTTTGTCCTTGCCCCAGAGGATTGGCTGTTGACTCCTGTTTGGGGGTAACTGACAGGTTGGAGTAAAATAACAAACTTTTCAAAACTTTTAAGACTTCTCTTAACCTTCCCAAAGAACTCATGGAGGTCAACATTTGCAATTTTAATTATATGATATTGGACCCAGTGGGCCCAGGTCAGTGTAATGTCACTAGGGGCTCCTCGCTACGTTTCCACTGGAAACAGACCTTACACTAACTTGTTTCCTACTCTTTGCCTTTAGCCACTCCCTGTAGTCACACCCCTTTGTCTTCAGTCCTACCATGGCTGGGCCCTCCGTACCTGTCAAGGAGAGAAGCTGGGGACCAAAAGGGCATTTCTTCCTCCATCAGGCATAAAGAGAGAAAATGGAGGGCTGAGGCAGCCCCAGAGGGCCCAGAGGGTCATGCCTGGCTGTGGGAGCAGAGGCACTGCCAGGGGACAGTGTGCTGGCTGAGGGCGTGTTGGGCTCAGCTTGGCATGGTCTGGTTTGGGGTGTGAGGAGTTGGCACCCAGCCAGGCCAGCACTGCCCAATACTTTGGCTTTTTAAAAATGGTTTATTGTCTCCTCCCCCTGGAGAAGCCTGAGAGAATTTTTTCTCCTGTATTAGTTGTGAGGACCTGATAACCATCTGTACATAAACTCTTTAAAAGATGAGCCCACCCCCATGACTGGGTCCCTCTGGAGAAGGAATTCTTTTGTTGAAGAAATGAGCTCTGTTCATCTTTCTCTTCTGTTCTTTCCCCATTATTTGTAGTTTCTTTGTGAACACTCTTTTAAAATTCTTTCTGAAAACTATGGCCATAGGGAAATTCATCAGTCTTTTTCATTGTGATTTCTTCCCATGTCTTAACGTTTAGGAACTTTTTATTAACTAGAGAAGGCATGAGGCCTTCACCCTCTGAAAGTGTGGTAATTTCAGTTTTTGAAATAAACTGACAATAGAGAGATTAACAATAGAAAAGGCTTATAAATTTATTGTGTGAATATACAGAGGAGTCTCACAAAGTATAAAACTCAAATATTTGCAATATTATAACATTACATACTACTACATGTACTTTTACTAAATATAAATTAATGATGTAGAACACAACCTAACTCCATTTTTTCTCTTTAAGGACTAATGTTATATTTTGATTGTATGTGTGCATATGTATAAATCCTAAAATCAATATTACTATACTTTAAACAATCATTTTTTAAATTTAGGTTCACTTGCATTTTTAATCTTTTCATTTCTTTTTAACTTTTGCTTCCTGAAGTATAACCTTTAATTAAATTTCTTTTTTTAGTGTGGAATGCTGATGGCAAATTCTTTCAGCTTTCATTTGTTTAGAAAATGCCTTTATTTCCTCTTGGATTTTGAAAAATATTTTTGCTGATTATGAAATTCTAGATTGGCAGTAATTTTCTTTTACAATTGCATGGCATTATTTCAATGATGAACTCAGTTATTGGATTCATTGTTACTCCTTTGAAAGTAATGATGTTTTTATTTACTTTCAAGATTTCTATTTGTCCTGATTTTTAAAGATTTGCTATGATGTGCCTGGAATTTTATTTTTTCTCACCTTTAGGTTTATCATTATTGGAATTCAGGATTGATGTCTTGTGTCAAATTTTCAGTTTTATAAAATTATTAACCATTAGTTTATAAAACATTCTTCTAATAAGCTCTTACTCCTTTCCTCCTGTAATTTCACTTACTAGCACTTAGCATCATGTCCTATATAGTGTCTTTTCTCAAAACTAGCCAACATTTTGTCTCATTATGCTTCAGTTTTTGCATTTTCTTTTGCCCTTTTTCTTGTCCACAAATTCTCTTTTTTACCTGAGCTTATCTGGGATGTTAATCTCATTCACTAAGTTCTTAACTTCAGTTACTCATTTAACATTTCTGAAAATGTTAATGGATTCTTTTTTTATAGATGACAATTCTTTATCAAAAATAAATGTATATCAGGTGGCGCCTGTGGCTCAGTGGGCAGAGTGCCAGCCCTATATACCGAGGGTGGCAGATTCAAACATGGCCCTGGACAAACTGCAAAAAAAAAAAAAAAAATTGCCTGGCATTGTGGTGGGTACCTATAATCACCGCTACTTGGGAAGCGGAGGCAAGAGTATCATCTAAGCCCAGAAGATGGAGGTTGCTGTGAGCTGTGTGATGCCACGGTACTCTACTGTGGGCGATAAAGTAGAACTCTGTCTCTACCAAAAAAATAAAATAAAATAAAATAAAATAAATAAATGTATATCATATGCCTTGGACATTTTGATTATAATTATTGATTTGTGCTGTACTTTTATCACATTTTAAACTTATACATGCATACTGCAGTTAACTTATTTTCTTTCATTGAAATTTGTCTTTCAATACTAATTGAAAAATTGGTCTTTCAATTTCAATACTAATAGAAATCTTCCATGTTTTGACATTTGGTGAGACAATATATTGGTATTTTTGAAATTTATTAAATTTATAAAATATAGTAACTTTCTCATTTGGAAACATGGTATATATTTTACATTTATATTAGACTTCTTTAGTCAGTAGAATTTCATATAGGTTCTATAATTTTTTTGAGGTAATTATAGAACTTCCATAGTTGACCACCTCCTGACATGAACACTTCCTTAAATTGATCTAATTTTCTTTTTTTTTTTTAATTAAGTGATATGTACATAGATCATGAATACATTTATGCCTTTGTGGGATTCAATGTGTGGATTATTTGTATAAATTGGAGTGCTTACATCCTACTAATTAACATAGCTTTTACCTCACTTACTTAATCACAGTACTAAGACATTTGTTTCTTTTTTATTCTTATTAAATCATAGCTGTGTACATTAGTGCAATCAAGGGGTACAATGTGCTGGTTTCACATACAATCCGAAATATTTTCATTAAACTGTTTAACATAGCCTTTGTGGCATTTTCTTAGTTATTGTATGAAGACATTTGTATTCTGCATTTAGTAAGTTTCACCTGTACCCTTCTAAGATGCACCGTAGGTGTGGCCCCACAGATTACCCTCCCTCCACCTAACCTCCCCCCTCCTTTGTATTCAATACTTGATAGATTTGACTTGTACCCTTGCAATATGCTCCATAAGTATGGTCCCACCATTAACCTTCCCTCTATCAAACCACCTCCCTCCCTTCCTATCCCCCATCCCTTCTCTCCTTCATCCTGGGCTATAGTTGTGGTTCATCTCTCATATGAAAGTGTGAGTGATTATAAATTGGTTTTATAGTAGTACTGAGAATATTGGATTTTTTTTTCCATTCCTGAGATACTTTACTAAGAAGAATATTTTCCAGCAATTGATCTAATTTTTATCAGTATAGTAGGCCTAGTTCCATAGGTTGACCATCTCCATATGTTGACCAGTTTGTTGCAGTCTCTTGGTGTGGTCAACTTACAGAGGTTCTACTGTATATATTTTTGTGAATTACTATGAATAGGATTATTTTCCCATTTTATAACTAAGCATAACATGTTATAGTATATGTGAAAAATATTTAACTAGGAGTATATATATTTGTAATTGACTAACTGAACACATTAATTTAGCATATTTCAATTGATTTTCTTTTATTTATTTTTAGTAACCATAATGCTATCTGGAAATAATTATAATTTTATCTCTTTTTAGGTGGACAGATTCATTTCAATTTATCACCTTAATGCATTAAGTAGAACATTGGAAATAGTATTTAATAATTGTGATAATAGTGAGTAGCTTTTTACTGTATTTTGTTTTGATAGTATGCTTCTAGTGATTAGCCATAATACTATGTGATGTTGGCTGCTAGTTTAAAGATGGAAAAATATGTTAAAGTCGAAGCATTCTTGTCAAAAAGTCTTGAAAATTTAACTTGAAACTTTATAGCTATATGATTATAAATAATTTAACCTGAGTTTGTTAATTTTTAAAATTATTATAAATTTATCCAGTTCCCAGGATTTTTGTGAAATTTAAAAATAGTCAAGTATATAAATATATAGGGTGTGCACGTATTGGGTGAGATAAACACACATGCAAGTGCACACTCACATCTTCACCCCTTTTCTCCCTGCATTATGCCTTGACAGGATGAGTTTTATAATGTATATCTGCTGTACTTGCTAGCCATCTAGTTTCTGGATGGATTGAATACAATGGGAGACAATAGAATGTATCAAGGGTGGAAGGAACATGAGGCCTGAATTATTTGCCCAGGTACTTTTCCCCAGTTAGACAAGCTTAGCTGTATCCTCTTCTTGCATGCTGTTCACAACCTCCCTTCTACAACTATTGCCCTCCAGATGTCAACATGTCATTTTTATGTCTAAAAATAATGTTTTACTGTTTCCTGATCCAAGTTCCAGCTACTGCACCTTTATCCCTTTGGTTTCCCTCAGCCTAAGTTATTTACTTTGTAAATAATTTGTCTTACTTATTTCTTTTATGTGATTTTATGTAAGTATGTGCAACATTTCAAAACCCCCTAGAGTAATGCTGTTTCAGATCTCTGCTATTTAGTACCTACCTGCTCTGTTGTCTCCTCACCCCAGTTACACCAAAGCATCTATGGTTCTCTGACATGGCTGCTCTTTCATGTGCTTGTGCTGATTCTCTTCCTTCTGCTTTGAATATGACTTTTTCTATTCACTTTCCTATTTCTTCTATGAAGCCTTTCTGACATACCAGGTAACAATCTAAAAACTTTTCTCTTTGTGGTACTAGAATGGCTTATTATATTTGTATGACCAAATGCCATACTTTTGTTGCTAAACTGTAATCTGGTAAAAGGTTGGACCTTATCTCCTCATCACTGTGTATTTTGTGTCTTGCATGTAATTACTAACATATGGGTATAGTAGGTACTACAGAAATATTTATATAGTAAATTAACCTAGATATTATTATTTTTTTATTGAATCATAACTGTGTACAATAATTCAATCATGGGGTACAGCATGTGGGTTTCACATACAATCTGAGATATTTTCATCAACCTGATTGACGTAACATTCATGAGATTTTCTCATTTACTATGTGAAAACATTTTTGATCCATATTTAGAAGTTTTCTCCTGACCCTTCAAATATGGACCACAAGTGTGATCTCACCCTTTATCCTCTCTCCCCCCTCCCTCTCCC
>CAUYON010027924.1:0-15739 GCA_963573935.1 Arctocebus calabarensis
GGGCTAAGGCGCCAGCCATGTACACCTGAGCTGGCGGGTTCGAATCCAGCCCAGGCCGCCAAACCAACAAGGACGGCTGCAGCCAAAAAATGGCCGGGCGCCTGTAGTCCCAGCTACTTGGGAGGCGGAGGCAGGAGAATCGCTCAAGCCCAGGAATTGGAGGTTGCTGTGAGCTGTGAAGCCATAGCACTCTATCCAGGGTGACAGCTTGAGGCTCTGTCTTAAAAAAAAAAAAAAAGAAAGAAAAGAGGGAGACATTTTCCAACATAAATACACTCAGGTAATAAATCAGCCATGAGCCTTTCTCAAAACAAACATAAGTGTGTAAATACTCACTTGACAATGGAATAACTCCAGAACAAGCATAAAATATGGGGGTGAAATTAAGAATCTGGTATTGAGGAATGAACCTGTATGAAAACAAAATCTGGTCTATTCTAACTTATTCTTTCTAGGTGGTATGGTTCTCCATAAATTTATCTGTGCAAAAATGTCACGTTACTCAATTTTCGTAAGTAGTTAAATCTGACTACAAGAAACTGATTTGGACATAGCTGAGAAATTCATTGTCAGTAATTTAATATTTGCTTATTAATATGAAGGTACAAATGATTAGGTTATGTTGTTTGCCTTTGTTAGGTGAAGTTCAAGTTATAGTTGAGCCCTTCACCTGGGGGTGTGCTGTATAACCTGACATTGTGCCTGTTAGGTGTGAGCTTACCGATCCCCTTCTCCCCCTTGAATGCTGTTTTCCTCTCATGTGGGGGTGTTGTTTTTTACCTATTGGTTTCATATTAGTATTGTGTACATTAGATACTTTTCCGTTCTTGTGATACCTTACTAAGAAGAATGTTCTCCAACTCCATCCAGGTAAATACAAAAGATGTAAAGTCTCCATCTTTTTATGGCTGAGTAGTATTCTATGGTATACATGTACTACAGTTTATTAATCCTTTCATGAGTTGATGAGCACTTGGGTTGATATCACGTCTTGGTGATTGTGAATTGAGAGGTGATGAACATTCTAGTGCAAATGTCCTTAGTGCATAATGTTTTTACTTATTTTTTTCTTCTGGATAGATATCTAGTAATGGGATTGCAGGATTAAATGGAAGGTCTACTTTTAGCTCTTTGAGGATTCTCCATGCTTCTATTTATAGAGGCTAGATTGGTTTGCAGTTACACCACAACTGTAAAAGTGTTCCCTCTCCACATCCATGCCAGTATCTGCAACTTTGGGACTTTGTGGGATATACTCACTGGCATTAATGATATCTCAGGATGGTTTTGATTTGTATTTCTCAGATTAGGGCTTATGAGCATTGTTTAAATGTGTATGTGTTGGCCATCTGGTTGGCATCTCAGCTCTTATTCAGAAACTCAGGAGCCTGTGTTCTAACAAGTCCTCCAGGTGGTTCTGAGGCAGTTAGAGTTTGAAACATGTTGTTCTAGACAATCCATGAGGAAGCTACTGTGATTACCTTGGTGACGTCTTGTGTCCACTCATTAGCTGAAGTATAGTTCCTGAGTGCCTACCGAGTACTGGCTGCTGCTGGGTCACACGAGGACAGCATCTTCACTGTCTGCTCTCTCCTCCTCAGCCTCTAGGCACTGTTTCCATAAGCAGCCAGGGAAGAGGTGCCTGTGGAATGTAAATGTAAATTCTTGCTGGAATATAACAAGTTTAGCAAAATAAATCTGCAAAACATGTATGGAGTGTAGTCTAAATAAAATACATATTCTGCATCACCCTCTTTTTATTCTTCACTAATGTTCTCCCACATCTGTACTAGTAACTAGATATTGCCTAAAGACATTTAGATTTTAAGTTATGTGAGGACAGATAATGTCTCCTGATTTTTTTGAAACTTACAAAAACTTGTGTACGTTAAATTGATGTTAACTGTGAAAAGAAAATAAACTGAGCAGAATTGATTAAATAGCTCCCCGTTATCCATAAGGGTTATGGTCTAAGACCTCCAGCAGAGAGTACCAAACTCTGTACATTAACAGAGTTTAATTTATAAATTAGGCATAGTAAGAGATTAACAAGAGTAATAATAAAATAGAACAATTGTGATAATATGTCAGCATCGCTACTCTTGTGCTTTGGGGCCATAATTAAGTAAAATAGGGTTAAATGAAAACAAGCACTGGGATTCCCCAGCAGTCCGTCTGACAACCCTACCAGCTGCTGAGTATGAATGGGTGGGTGGTATGTACAGCATGCTTGCTTTTGACAAAGGGAGGATTCACGTCCTGGGCAGGGCAGAATGGGATGGAGTTAAGGTTTCATCACACTACTCATGGTATGTAATTTAAAGTATATTAATTGTTTATGAAATTTTTCATTTAATTTTTTGGATTTCAGAAAGCAAACTCATAGATAAGAAGAGACTATTGTATTCCTCTTTTGGTTTCAAAAAATTTAGGGGGTACTACTGTTTTTGTTGTAAGAATGAATTGTATCACACCAAAGTTAGAGCTTTCAGTGTTGCCAGTCCCCAGAATAGTGTACATTGTATTGGATAGGTAGATTTTTATTCCTCAACCCCTCTTAGCCTCCCCACTTCTGAGTTTCCAATGTCCATTGTAGCTCTTCATGACCACATATTTCCATCAGTTAGGGTCCACTTACAAATGAGAACATGTGATATCTGTTTTTCCATTTCTGAGATAGTTAGGATACTGGTCTCTAGTTCCCTTCTTGAAAGCTTTTTTCACCTCTCCCTCCAGCTCTATAATTAGCAAAACAATGTGTAATAGAATGAGTTTTTGAGAAATGAATTCGTGCCCTGTTTCATTATGAAATTTTACTTTCCCCTCCACAGAACAATCAGCTAGGATGTTTTTCTTAATATTTGGTCTTATTTAGTACAAGGATAGTTAGGAGTTTTCAGTGTCTCAGAAGGAAAAAAGTTGTCGTGCTATAGCGATGTCCACAAACTATGGTTTTGCAAAGTGTGCTGTGCATACTTATTCTTGTGAAGTGTGCTGTGTGGTGCACCTGTTTCCCCAAACACCTGAAGAAGCTGCATTTTTAACACAACTCTCTGAGGTTTGAGAGCAATCTGATGTGAACCAACAGAGAAGGGGTCATTTGAAAAATTGGGAAATGATATTGGCACTTCAAAGTGGAGAGGGAGTGGCCTGACCGCAGTGCCAGAGAGTGAGGTCCCAGGAGACTGAGAAGATGTGGGGAAGGTTTCCTGGATGGTAGACAGCTGTGGCCTTTTAACTACCTCAGATCTTCAATCGGGAGCATGAAGGGCTATAGTCTTAACAACTTTGGGACTCTCAGTAAAAGCACTGGAGGCAAATTTTGGCACAGGAGTAAAGGACATTAGACAAGTGCCTTCAAATGGACCGGCATTGCTTGAACAATAACCAGCCTTCTGTAAGACAAGACATGATCATGGCAGCCCTCTCCCATGTTTTTCTTGCATTGTATGACACCAAGGGTCTGGGTACAACGCAAGAGTGAAGGAATGAGACATGAAAAGTAACTCATTTTGAACTTTACACTAAATTTTTTTAGTAGAGTTTGGGACCTAGACTTGATTTGATTTAGAAGGAAACAAGGTATTTGTTGTGCATTGTCTGGGAGTGATTTATACATTTTCTTAAAATATTTTTTATTCTGCCTCCCAGAAATTCTATAGGTTAGTATTGTGTCATTTTTAGCAGACTAATTTCATCCTGTTTTCATCTCATTTCATTATTAAAGTTTTGCTTTATATTTTCTTAGATGACACATCTAAGAAAAGTTCAACTCATTAGTAAATCATAAACACATAGATCATGTATATATTAATGCATTTTTCGGGTACAAAGTGCTGATTTCAAGTTCAACTCATTCTTTTACGGCCATACCATACTTTATATAAAGGGACCCAAACAGTGGAGAGGCCAAGCCAATCACTTTCAGAATGCAAAATACATAGATTGTCTGTAATTTGAAGACTCTATTGATGCCCCACTAATGCCCCTTATCTGGTTATAAGCCCAACATCTAATGAGCAGCACCTACATTTTTTCTCACCGGGGTTTTGTCTCTCACCACTCTACCCCTTTCCCCCATGCCCTAGGCAAAGTAAGTTCTGTGAAGTCAATTTTCCATGGGTGTTGATGTTTTAATGCCTAGGTTCTCTCACTGTGGGCAGGATAATGCTACTGCACCTGTTTTGCATTGGCTTTGCATTTCCCAGTGGAGTTCTGTACAGTGATAATCTATTTAAAAGTGGATACTTGATTGGCTCCCTTTCTTTGACTTTTTTTGCCCCTTCTTACAAGAGTCTCTTATTATCCTCCCTCTCGGCCTAATTGCCTAGGCTCAACTCCTACATTTGGACTCAAATTATATTCTCTTGGGGGCACCTAAACTATGAAACTACGTGCCCATAATTTTGGGTTGGTTAACCAATGGGTCTCTTGACATGTGTACAAAAATTTCAAAATCTAAGAAAGAATTCAGTCCTTGTTACTTTTGTGGACATGAACATGAAGTCTTATAGAAAGATTAGTTGTAATTTGGTCTTAATGTTCATTTAAATTTATGAGTTTATAATTAAGCAGGGAGAACAAAATTTTATTATTTTAAACACAACATTGACTAAATATATAACATTGTACTAGTCAGCATCAAAGAAATAAGACTTTGACTTAGCAAGTAATGTAAATCCTCAGGACTGTGGATTCCAGTGTGGGCACAATGGTATGACGTGTGGTTTGGTGCTTTAGTCTTTGAAGGACATAGGAACAGGTCAATAGTTTAGGATAGGAATTGAAAAAGCAGTTATAATGGAGAAATAGAAGCATCATTAAGCAAATTTTGTGTTAACAAATGTCAGTTTAAGGGAAAACAAATTCCTGTAGAACTGATCTAGTTATGGCAAATTTCCCATTACTAGGTATCTACCCTGAAGAACGAAAATCATTTTACCACAAAGACAACTGCACCAGCATGTTTATTGCAGGTCAATTCATAATTGCTAAATCATGGAAGCAACCCAAATGCCCATTGGCCTATGAATGGATCAACAAACTGTGAGATATATATATATATATATATATATATCATGATATATATGATTTATCATATATATCATGGATTACTATTCAGCCATTAAAAGAGATGGAGATTTTACATCTTTTACATTTACCTGGATGGAGCTGAAACACATTCTTAGTTACGTATTGCAAGAATGGAAAAATAAATATCCAATGTACTCCATACTAATATGAAACCAATATATAATTACATGTTCATATGGACAGTAAAACACAATATAGTGTAGTATGGGGGCAGGAGGAGGAGACAGGGGTGGGGGAGGAGAAGGGAGGACTTGAGACGGGATCTCATCTAATGTGCACATTGTGAGGGTGTATAACACACCCCCAGAGTGAGAGACTCTTTTACAACTGGAAGTTTACCCTGGAAGTGAGAACAATATAATCTAAAAATTTTATGCCCTCATATTAATCTGAAATAAAAAAGGACAAAAATAGATTTTCTTTAAAATAAGTGTCCTGCTTTTATATATAGCCAGATTATAAAGCAATAGCCACTCAAACCTTTATAATCTAGCAGCAAGTAAATTAGCACTTCTAATATCTTAATATTTAAAATATTATACTATATTTAATGCTAGCACATTCAAATGAGATTAAATGCTAGCAGTGAACATTCTGGTACAGATGTCTTTGTCATAATGTGATTTTTGGTCTTCTGGGTATATACCTAGTAAAGGAATTATAGGATTGAATGGCAGGTCAATTTTTAGATCTCTAAGTATTCTCCAAACATCTTAGAGTACTGGCGAAACTTGCTAAATGCAGAATACAAATGTCTTCATACAATAACTAAGAAAATGCCATGAAGGCTGTTAAACAGTTTGATGAAAATAGTCCAGATTGTATATGAAACCAGCATATTGTACCCCTTGATTGCACTAATGTACACAGCTATGATTTAATAATAATAATGCTGACAGTGTTGAGCGGAACAAAGCCCAATTTGGCAGGTGATTTAGAGCTCTAAGCACCCATCCTAGAGAAAAATAATTGAGATGGTATATTGTAGGGCGAGGAAAACAAACATCTCCAACTTCTTTGTTTTATTAAATTGATCCTTTTTGTGAAGAATGAGGTGGCACTCTGAGGAGTTATTTGGATGCAGTACATTTCCCCTCCATGTCCCTGGCTGGGAGTAAGCCTGTTCAACAGTGACCGAAAGTCAAGTTGCTGATTGATTTTGTTAATTGAAGAACTTATCTGCTTTTCTAGGTGCTTCAGGCTGGAGGATAAACTATTAATTTGTATTCTAATCACAAAAATAGTTTTTGGTTAAAATAGAATGATACTTTTTCATCTTGTTTCTTTACCCTTTTCGATCCATGCCATTTCCTAGGCACCAATGAATTGGTTTTAGCCCAGGCATGACTCCTTATGCAAATACAAACAGCACACTGAGTCTGTATTAAACTTCAGGCCTGGGATTTTGAAATTAGTGCCTACATATTTGGCTCCTTGCCTTGGAAATGAAAAATACCTAATCTCTTACTTATTTCTGGATTTGTCACAGGCTTATTGTGAAATGTCTTAAAGGAGTCTGTCATTGCTCCCCCGGCCCCCCAGTTTGATTCCGTTTTTACTGAATTCATGTTAAGAGTATTAAAAATCTAAATGCATTTAAGATCTGAGCTTCTTATTCATAATTTAATATACTTTCTTAGGATTAAAGTGCCATTTATAAATAACGGCTTCAGATGCTACCTCCTTAGATAAGAATAGCTTATGTTTTAAAAGGCTCCCAGAGAATTAAATTCGTCTCTAGAAAAATAAACCTTTGTTTAACCACTACTGTCTTCAGTCAACTATCTCACATTGCTCCCCAACCTGCAGAGAGTGTTAAAAGCAGGGCGTAGGCAATGTAAACCATGGCTCCAGAGGGCAGCACTAGGTTAATCCGAAAGGTGGCACGTGGTGATGGTGGAAAGGGCCTGATGAGTGTGATCACAAGGAACCTTGGTTACTGAAATTGAGGTTAGAGCCTACAAAAATTCATGTTGAAAATTTCCACATGTCAAGTTGGACCAACTTTAAATTTCTGAAACTTAACAGCAATGCATGTGCGCTCCAATTTTTCTTCCTTCTGGCCGAGAGTTGTAATTGTCCCTCTTTTTGATTGTAGCTATCATGATGGTCTCTTATTTTGATTTTGACCTGCATTTCCTTAATGACTAATACTTTTGTGCATATATTTGTTATCCATTTGCATGTATTCTTTGTAGAAATTTCTTTTCAAATAATTTCCCCAATTAAAAATTGGGCTATTTGTCTTTTATGAATGAGTTACAGAAATTCTTTATTCTAGAGACAAATTTTTCATATATACATGATTTGCAAATATTTTCTCCAATTCTATAGATATTTAAAAAAATTAAATCATAATTATGAATTTATGAGGAACAATGTGCTGATTTGATGTACGTGGAATTCTTACATCTGTAGACCTTTTGTATGTGATCTTTAAACATTTTTGATGGTATCTTTTTTTTTTTTGGCAGTTTTTTGGCCAGGGTCAGATTAGAACCCACCACCCCCGGTATATGGGGCTGGTGTCCCACTCCTTGAGCCACAGGCGCCGCCATTCTTGTTATCTTTTGGAGCATGAAATTTTTAATTTTGATAAAATTCAACTTATCCATATTTCCCCTTGTTACCTGTAGTGTAATATCTAAGGAATTACTGCCTGCTCCAAGTTGTTCAAATCCATTCTTTTCCTTCTGTCTACACAGTTGTCCAAGAATGAATTGTTTAAAAGACTACTTGTTTCCATTAATTGTCTTGGAAACCTTGTCAAAAACCAATTGGTCATAAATGTAAGGATTTATTTCTGGACTCTCAACTGTATTCCTTAATAGTCTTATGCCAGTACCACACTGCCTTGATAACTACATCTTTGTAGTAGTAAGCGTAAGAATTGGGAAACACAATCCTCCAGGTTGGATTTCTTTGTCAAAATTGCTTGGGCTATGTGGTTCATTTACATATCTATATAAATCTTAAGATCAGCTCTTCAATTTCTGTAAAAAAGGCAGTTAAGACCCTGATAGGAATTGCATTGAATCTCTATCATTTGAGGCTTTGCATCTTTACAATGAATCTTCTTCTCTATGAACATATTTTCCCATTTATTTAGGTCTTTTAAAAATTTATTTCAAAGATGTTTTGTGATTTTTGATATGCAACTCATATATTTTGTAAGATTTATTCATAAATATTTTATTTTAAATGCTATTATAAATAAACTTGATTTTTACTTTATTTTTGGATTGGTTATGGGTGGCATATAGAAGTAGAATTGATTTTTTTGAATCGGAATTATATCTTGCAACCTTGTTTTGTAGTGAGTTCCCTAGGATTTTCTATACATAAGATCATTGTATCTACAAATAAAGATAATATTACTTTGTTTTCAATCTTAATTCCTTTTGTCTTTTAAAAAAGTATTTGTTTTTATCTTTTGTATTTTAAATTTTTTAATTTCAGAGAACTGTTGTCCAGGACAGTTTCAAACTCCTGAGCTCAAGAGATTATCCCACCTCCCTTATAACTGGGACTAACTATATGCTCTTCTGTCATTTGTTAAAGGTTATTAATTTTTGATTCAATTTTTAATATAGGGCCATTCAGATTATTTCTGCTTATGTTTTGGCAGTGTGTGTTTTTCAAGGAATTGGTACATTTTATCTAAGTTATCAAATGGTTGGTCTAGAGAGTTGTTTATAGTATTTTTGATTACCTTTTCCATCTGTTCATGAAATTAGTAGTGATGACCTCACTTTTTTGGTGTTTTCTCTCTATTTTGTGGTTAGCCTGGCTATAGATTCTCAATTGTATTGATCCTTTTCAAAAATTAACGTTTGGTTTTGTTGAGTTTCTTTATTCTCTTATTTTAAATTTCACTTATGTCTGCCTTAATTTAAATTATATTTTGTCATTTTAGGCTTAACTGAGCATTTTATATGATTTCATTTTTTTCTCTTAACATATAAATTACACCTAATTTTATTATGTTCTTGCCATGTAGCTTCCAATATACATTTATAACTAGTATAAATCCTCCTTCGAATAACACTATACTACCTCACGTGTAGTTTAGGTACAGAAGGCACAGTGTTCCCAATTTGTCCCTTTTTTCTGATGTGACATTAATGGCATTTATTGCTTTCAGCCGTATGCTATAACAACCCAATAAATTGTTATTTCTTTAAACAGTTATCCTTTAGATCTGTTAAGAATTTTGAAAGACTTTTTAATCTTTATTCTGTCTCTGATGTTCTTTTCTTTACATAGAACGCTTTTCTGACCTATATCATTTTTCTTCTCTGAAAATAACATCTTTTAACATTTCACAATTCTCTCTTAATAGCTCTTTGATCTGTAGTCTCTGGCAGGGCAAGTCTACTGTCAATGAATTATCTCATTTTCTTTTTATCTGAGAAAGTCTTTATTTTACCTTCATTTCAAAGGGTTATTTTAGTGAATATAGAATTCTAGGTTGATGGTTATTTTCTTTCTCCACTTTAAATATTTCACTGCACTTTGTTCACAATTTCATGATTTCTGACAATAAATCTGCTATCTAATATCCTTGTTTCCTTTATAGGTAAAATTTTTTTCCCCTTTAGATTCTTCTAAAATTGTCTCTTTATCATTAGTTTTCTGCAATTTTGAATATGATATGCCTAAGTTTAGTTTTTTGGCATTTATCCTAAGTTCCTGGATCTCTAGTTTAATATCTGTCATTAACTTGGGAAAATTTCTGGCCATTATTACTTCAAATATTTCTTCTTTCTCACTCTTTATTTCTAATCTTTCTGGTATTCCAATTATGCACATATTGCAGATTCAACATTGCTTACAGAGTTTGGCTATTTTATTTGGTTATTTTTATTCTTTAAATTTCTTATTAGAAAGTTCTGTTGACCTATCAAAGTCATCAACTATTTTTGTTGAATTGTTGATTTCTTTAATATTTTCAGCTTTTGCCAGATGTTATTTTGGGCCTCTGTTGGTAGGGGAATGTATGTTTACTTTTATTATATATTCCTAATGAATTGAGCCTTTTATCCTTGTTTGTCTTTTGTGTATGGCATGTTTCTTTTCTGCTGCTTTTAAAATTCTTTTTTTTTTTTTTGAGACATAGTCTAGTAAGATAGACTAGTATATCTTATCATAGTAATGTTGCCCTCGGTAGAGTGCAATGGCGTCAGAGCTCACAGCAACCTCAAACTCTTGGGCTTAAGCAATTCTCTTGCCTCAGCTGGGACTACAGGCACCTGCCCAATGCCGGCTATTTTTTTGTTGTTATCATTGTCATTGTTTACATGGCCCAGCCCAGATTGAACCCACCAGCCTTGGTGTATGTGGCTATTGCCATAGCCACTGTGCTACAGGTGCTGAGCCCCCAAATTTCCCTTTTCTGTAGCTTTTACAGAGAGGTGGGGATCTCTTTAAGTTTATCCTACTTGGATCTTATTGCGTTTCTTAGATAATATTTTTCAACACAGTTGAGAAGTTTTGAGCCTTTATTTTTAAAGATGTTTCTTCCTCCCCTTTATTTCTCTTACAGTCTTGAGTTCTCATTTTGCATGGTTTGGTACATCTGATGATACCTGGTCAGGTCTCTGGAGCTGTGTCCATTTTTCCTCATTTTTCTCCCTTTGTATTTCTCATAATTCATCATCACAATTGACCTATCTTCAAAATTTTTTGTTCATTCTTTTGCCAACTCAAATCTTTTGTTAAGACCCTCCGGTCAGATTTTCACTTCAATTATTACATTTATAAATTCCAGAGTATCCAATTATTCTTTTTTATATTTTGATCTTTGTTCATATTCTATATTTGGTGATACATCTTTGTCATACTTTAGTTCTTTAAACACAATCCTTTTGTCCTTTGAAATTTTAAAACTACCTCGTTTAATGATTTGGCTAGTAAATCCAGCATCTGGGTTTTCTCAGCAGTTTCTAATCACCATTCTCCTCCCTCTGCCGTGTATGGGTCATATTTTCTTGCTTATTTGCATGTCTTAGGATATTTTGTTGAAAGCTGAACATTTCAATACTCTTGAAACTCCCAAAATATAGATTTCCTCAATTCTCTAATGTGTGGCGTTAGTGTCTATTTTTATTGTTATTGTTGCTATTTATTTCATGACTTTCCTGAAGTAATTCTGTATTATCAGTGTTTATTTCTAACCTGTTGCTTAAATACAGAAATATGTTATGTACTGTCCCAGGATTTGGAAAGATAAGATTACACTTACAGAGAGCTTCAACTTCCAAATTTAATTCTTTTTGGACTCTTTTGCTCTGTTTCATTTTCGATAATTCCTATTGCTATGTCTTCAAATTGTTTCAGGCAAGATAGTAAATTTAATACCTGCTGCTCCATTTTGGGGAGACATGGAAGTTTAATCAGACTATTTCTATAAGCCTCAAATTAACACATTTAAAAAAATGTTATTTTAATAAACTTTGTCTTCTATATGGAAATTAATTCAAGAAACTTCTGCTTATGGTCAGCCTCTGACACTCACAGACTTGTCTTCATCATGGGTTCTCCCCCACCCCACCCCAAGAGTAAGTTCACAAATTTGGAATCATTGTAAAGATGAAGAATTTCAGTTATTTCAATTCTATCATTTTACACTATAGCTTGGAGTTTTTATTTGTGGTTAAAATTTAAGAGTGAAACAGAATGTGAACTATAATGGATAATATTCCTGTGTGCTAAGTGTAATTTAGTTCCTATATGAAATACTTATTTTGACTAGTATATTTAAAATTTCAACATTTTAAAATTCTTTTAAAGTTATGGAGCACAGAAAATGAGATTTCACGATTATTAAAGAAAATAATAGTTATTTAGAAGGGGAGAGTGTTTGAAAAATAATACACTGTGGTTATAAAACACAATGCTAGTATCCTGTGTTATATCCTTATGCCCAGTTATAAGTCACTGTACTCAGGTTCAAAGCTCTGGCTTACCACTAGTAATTGATAAAATATTTCATTAGTTAGAATATTTTAAATAAATAATCAACCAAGGGTCATTTCTGGTATAACCATTACTAAATTCCAAGGGATTAGAGCAAGATAGTTAAGTGAAGTTCAAATTTATTTGCAGAATAGGAATAAGTGCTTTGTTTCCCTTTTACCTAGATGTGTGTATATAAATAACACATTGATAATTTTATGAAAAATAGTGATACATACCTAAGTAAAGTGAGGTATAAAATTATGATAAATTTAAGGATACTGATTTATTCCAACTGGAATGGTGGGATAAGATTCTTAGGGCTGTGAATTTCAGTTAAGCCTTAAAACAGAATCAGGTGGATTTCAATGGATAAAAGAGAAGCCTTGAGAGGAAAGTGTATTTCAGCCTGTGTAGGAGGTATGCTTGGTTACCACTGATGAATGAGTTTCCTTTGAAAGCTGTATTGACTCTTAAAATCTACTTGGACTTTCCTTTGGGAATGAAATAGCAGGAACAAAGGTTATTAAATGATTGTTTAAGGTCTCTAGTCAATGAGCTATAAATTTAACTCTGGGCTTATTCTCAGAAATTCAAAAATCTAGTGCTGTATTCCATGAGATATAAAGAGACATGAAAAATAGACTATTTTTCTTTCTAAGGCTTTAAAAACACTTGAATTGTTGAATTGTTAAAGAAATTATGAAGTATTCTTCTGATGGAATTAAGATTCATTTCTATTGTGAATGATTTCTGAATTTCTAAGCAGCACAAAATCACCTCAGTCCTCTTTCCTAATGAATATTTAATGGAATGGCAGCATAAATTTTTTCTGGTTTTGTTCCAAAAGGGGGTTAAATTTTTTTCTTCCCCCTTTGATTCCCCCTTTGATTGTGTCTTCAATTACACAAGAGAATATCATGGCTTTTAGAAATCTGAAAGCTTGGAATTAAATGTAATTACTTTGTTCCTTTTTATTTTTAAAGCCATTTGTGTTAAAATGTTGGAAATTAAATTACTCTCAATTATAAGGCATACTTTTGGCATTTTGGAAGATGAATGAAAAATTCTTGTAAGAAATAAATACTAGTCATGTGGACGGTGTGGAGTAGGAAAGCTCTCAGTACTCACCATCCATGTATGCTTCCACTGCATTTCCAGTCATTACCCCAAAGTTTTAGACAACTGTAAAAGGCATTGCTGATACTAAACAGGACGCCGGATGTTTAGTGACTGGAACACAATTATTTAGACATAACTGCAGACTAACACACTTTCCTACTTCGAAGGAGCTACTTAGTGAAGATGATCTTGAACAGATTTTCAAAAATTAAGGAAGTCTCACATATTTTTAGAAACATAGCAAATGCCTCTACTCAGTGTTGGCAAACATGAGCAACATAATGAGAAGCTAGAGGGATGTAAAATAACTATAAAACAGGTAATTTTTAAATCAAATTTGTATGTCCTAGAAGACAAACAAGTCTGTACTAGGGTCACTAATAAAAGCTTTAATTGCCTTGTTTAATCAACAATCTGCTTCTCGTTATTAAAAATTCTCTTGTGGAAGCTCTTTCTCCAGAATAGTTATTGTGAATGCCAAAGTAATTGCACCTTTACAGATGTGTGTGTGGTGTTTGAGTGGATATTAACTGCAAAAGGACTAAAGACTAGCTTAACTGGTGTCTAAATCCCATAGCAATATCCAGAAATTAAATTTTTAAACAAATGGTAAACAATTTCATTGATCTGAAAGCATGTATGTTTATGTTGCCTACAAGTAACGTACAACTTGTTACATATAAGTTTCTTTAATATTTTGATAATTTAAAATTCTGTTGGATTTCTTTTTTTTTTAATTTTTATTAAATTATAATTGTGTACATTGGTGCAATCATGGGGCACAATGTGCTGACTTTATATACATTCTGAAATACTTTCATTGAACTATTTAACATAGCCTTCATGGCCTTTTAATCACTATATGAAAACATTTATATTCTACATTTAGTAATTTTCACCTGTACCCTTGTAAGATGCACCGTAGGTGTGATCCCACCAATCCCCCTCCCTCTACCCATCCTCCTCCCTCTCCTCCCCTCCCCTCCCTTGCCCCTTTTCCCATTTCTTGTGCTATAACTGGGTTTTAGCTTTCATATGAAAGCTATAGATTAGCTTCATAGTAGGGCTGAGTACATTGGACACTTTTTCTTCCATTCTTGAGATACTTTGCTAAGAAGAATGTGTTCCAGCTCCATCCACGTAAACACAAAAGAGGTAAAGTCTCCATCTTTCTTTAAGGCTGCATAGTATTCCATGTTATACATGTACCACAATTTATTAATCCATTTGTGGGTCGATGGGCACCTGGGCTTCTTCCACGACTTAGCAATTATGAATTAGGCTGCAATAAACATTCTGGTACAGATATCTTTATTGTGATGTGATTTTTGGTCTTCTGGATATATACCTAGTAAAGGAATTATAGGATTGAATGGCAGATCTATTTTTAGATCGCTAAAGTATTCTCCAAACATCCTTCCAAAAGGAATATATTAGTTTGCATTCCCACCAGCAATGTAGAAGTGTTCCCTTTTCTGCACATCTACACCAGCATCTCTGGTTTGGGGATTTTGTTATATGGGCTAATCTTACTGGAGTTAGATGATATCTCAAGGTAGTTTTGATTTGCATTTCTCTGATCATTAAGGATGATGAGCATTTTTTCAAGTGCTTGTAGGCCATGTGCCTGTCTTCCTTAGAGAAGTTTCTCTTCAAGTCCTTTTCCCACCCTGAGATGGGATCACTTGTTCTTTTGTTGCTAATACGTTTGAGTTCTCTGTGGATTCTCGTTATTAAACCTTTGTCAGAGGAATTACCTGCAAATATTTTCTCCCAATCTGAGGGCTGTCTGCCTGCTACAGTTACTGTGTTCTTAGCAGTGCAGAAGCTTTTTAGTTTGATCAGGTCTCAGTGTATTTTTGATACTGCTTCAATTGCCTGGGGAGTCCTCCTCATAAAAAATTCACTCAGGCCGATTCCATCGAGAGTTTTCCCTGCACTTTCTTCTAGTATTTTTATAGTTTCATGTCTTAAGTTTAAATCTTTGATCCAGTGAGAGTCTATCTTAGTTAATGGTGAAAGGTGTGGGTCCAGTTTCAGTCTTCTGCAGGTCGGCAGCCAATTCACCCAGCACCATTTGTCAAATCAGGAGTCTTTTCCCCACTGAATGTTTTTAATTGGCTGGTCAAAGATTAAATAGCAGTAAGTAGCTGGGTTCATCTCTTGGTTCTCTATTCTGTTCCATACATCTATCTCTCTGTTTTTGTGCCAGTACCATACTGTTTTGATCACTATCGATTTATAGTACAGTCTCAGGTCTGGTACCATGATTCTTCCTGCTCTGTTTTTATTTCTGAGTAATGTCTTGGCTATTCAAGAACTTTTCTGATTCCATATAAAATGAAGTATTATTTTTTCAAGGTCTTTGAAATATGACAATGGAGCTTTAATAGGAATTGCATTAGAATTGTATATTGCTTTGGGTAGTATGGACATTTTAACAATGTTGATTCTTCCCAGCCGTGAGCATGGTATGTTTTTCCATTTGTTGACATGTTCAGCTATTTCTTTTCTTAGAGTTTCATAGTTCTCTTTATAAAGATCTTTCACATCCTTCGTTAGAGTA
>CAUYON010027927.1:0-11214 GCA_963573935.1 Arctocebus calabarensis
AAAGACCATATGATTCTCTCAATTGATGCAGAAAAAGCTTTTGACAATATCCAGCATCCCTTCATGATCAGAACACTTTAAAAAAATGGTATAGAAGGGGCATTTCTTAAACTAATAAAGGGACATTTCCTAAATAGAGGCCATCTACAGCAAACTCTCAGCCAATATTGTATTGAATGGAGTTAAATTGAAGGCATTTCCACTTAGATCAGGAACCAGCCAAGGTTGCACATTGTCTCCATTGCTCTTCAATACTGTAATGGAAGTTTTAGCCATTGCAATCAGGGAAGAAAAGGCGATCAAGAATATCCACATAGGGTCAGAAGAGATCAAACTTTCACTCTTTGCAGATGATATGATTGTATATCTGGAAAACACCAGGGATTCTACTGCAAAACTTTTAGAAGTGATCAAGGAATACAGCAATGTCTCAAGCTACAAAATCAACACCCATAAATCGGTAGCCTTCATATATACCAACAATAACCAGGCCGAAAAAACAGTCAAGGACTGTATTCCTTTCACAGTAGTGCCAAAGAAGATGAAATATTTGGTAGTTTACCTAACAAAGGATGTGAAAGATCTCTATAAAGAGAACTATGAAACTTTAAGAAAAGAAATAGCCGAAAATGTTGACAAATGGAAAAATCTTCCATGCTCATGGCTGGGAAGAATCAACAATGTTAAAATGTCTATATTACCCAAAGCAATATATAATTTGAATGCAATTCATATCAAAGCTCCATTGTCATATTTTAAAGACTTTGAAAAAATAATACTTCATTTTATATGGAATCAGAAAAAACCTCGAATAGCCAAGACATTACTCAGGATATATTAAGACTATAACCCAACTGTAGCACAAGAATATGGGAAGGGATGGGAGGGGGAAGGTTGGAATTGAGGGAGGGTAATCGGTGGGGCCACACCTACGGTGCATCTTAGAAGGGTACAAGCAGAACTTACTAAATGCAGTATGCAAATGTCTTCATACAATAACTAAGAAAATGCCATGAAGGCTATGTTAAACAGTTTGATGAAAACGTTTCAGATTGTATATGAAACCTGCACATTGTACCCCTTGATTGCACTAATGTATGCAGCTATGATTTAATAATAAAAAAAAAAGAGAGCGAGAGAGAGAGGCTTAGAGAGGCAATGAGAAAACACACTCAATTGACACCTAACTCCATAGAGGGTCAGATTATAAAAAAAAAAAAAAAATGAAAAAGAAAAGAAAATAGTGACTAATTCTCACATAAATTGGATTCAATTTTGACCAAAGTACATTACTTAAACATTAATTTTTAATTCAAATTGTTAATATGTTGTTTAGAATATTTCATCCTCATTCCTAAGTGAAATATGTTGGTAATTTCCCTTTATAACCGTATATTTTCTCCAATTTTAATATCAGATGTATCCAGATTAAGTAGAATGATTTTAAAATATTTCTTCTTTTTCTATTGTCTATAAGATTTGCCATGATGTTTTTTTGAAATTTTACTTTTATTTATAAATATTAGTTGTCTATTTTTTTAGCCTTTGGAAAAAAATAAGAAGTTAACTGATGACTCCACACGGAGCCTCAGAGCCAAAGCATTCTATAATAGACATACTCTTATTTGACAATGTGAATGTTACTTTCTTTGCATTATTATTAATAATGTTGCTTAATATTTTGATGCAACAATTGTCTGATTTCTTTTCTGAATGTATTTATCATCATTCATTCTTTATGAGGTTTTTTTTCTAGTCCTTATCTTAAACATTGTTATTGTTATTAAATGTTAAGCCTTTTTAATTCTGTGAAGGCAAAAAGTGGAAACCTAATAAACACATGTGTATGTAAAAATAAAAAAAAATAAACTAATGAATACAGTAAGGTTGGCTAGTTGTTCCTAATGTCATGGGACAAAGTGCTCCATAAATGACATAAAACTTTCTGTGTGTCCCCTGTAGCAATAGGACTGAGACTGCTGAAAATCAGAATTATATCTTGCAACTTCCTGAATTACAATGACATTTGAACAGAATTATATCTTGCAACTTCCTGAATTACAATGACATTTGAACTATGAGTGTTGCAGCGTGTCTATTATTAAAATGAGGCACTGACTGGGAAAGAATGGGATATCATAAGTTAGGATGGGGATGTGTAGAGAGATTCTGATGAGTACAGCAATACTGAGCTCCTAAATTCTGATGTGTCCTTGCAAGAAGAAGAGGCCTCCCCACCACTAGTGGAAGGCACTTCCTCACCTTCAGTGGTATTGGCCTCTCCATCCCTATCTGAAGGAATTAACCACACTTTGCCTGAGGAAACTGCAACACCATGCAAGATGATGTTGATTTTTTTTAGCACCCACATATCTTTACTTCTAAACTTATAATTAAACACAAGCCTTCGTAGCCCCAAAACGTGAGGTACAATACGTGAGGAAGTACACTATACCCTAAAGGAACTACTTGATTTTTTTAATTATGCAGACAGATATTCACAGAACATGTATAGTAATGGATACTAAAGATGAGGGATAACGTTGGAAGGAACATAAATTTGCATATGGCTGAATTTATTGATGGGGCTTATTAAGCTGAGACTGCATTTAATGTAGTAAGCCAGTTTGTTTTGTTGGTTGGCTGAAATATGACCAAAAGGTGGCCCACTGAGTAAATTGGAAATTCCAGACCTGCCTTAGTTTAATGTCTTATATCTTGCAACTTCCTGAAGAATTCAAAGGCTTAGGGAGATTAGAATATTAGAGTATATTTGTCGTTTAAGAACATCTCATCTCATCTCATTGGGAAGATCCAGAAAACATACTTTTCACCAATACTGTGAGAAATAAATTTGTGAATAGAGCCCCAGCATGCTTGAAAAGTATGTGACTGCTGTGTAGGTCAGATCTCACAGTGGGAACTACAGTTAATAAATTGGGAAACCTAATTGCAATGGAAATAAATGGATTCTGGGGTGGCAGGGGCCAAGTGATGGCACTCATCTGCTAAAAGCAAGGTGGATGTGGTTACAATAATGTAAAATGGAAACAAAACAGCAAAAAGAATAGTCTGACTTATGAAGACCTATGGTGTTAGCTAGTTAATCATGGTGTTCCTAGAAGTGAAATAGATAGGAAGCCTACTAAATTCTTACTTGATTTGCATAAGTCAAAAAGTTCAAGGGGTTCACAAAAGTGTAACCTGAATTATAAAAGCAATTATGGCTTTTCAATCAATTCTCAGACTTGAGACAGTTTATAGACTTGAAATCCTTTGAATGAAAGGAAGCCAGGTTCACTTGAGTAAGAACCCTAGAACACTGCTGATCTTTCTCCCAGTATTCCCCCAAGGAGACTTATGCTCTTTTACCAGGGTAACTGTGAATTGAGGAAAAGGAAATAATCAGTCCTTGTGGAGACTACTGGGCACTGGCTTTGAACTGACACTAACTCTAGAAAACCCATAATATCAATGTATTCATTAGTCAGAGTTGTGGCTTATGGAGGTCATATGATCACTAGAGTTTAAGCTTAGGTCCATCTTACAGTGGGTCTAGTAGGTTCTCAAACACCTTCTGTAGATATTTCCTCAGTTTCAGAATGGATAATGGACATAGACATACTTAGCACCTGGGAGAATGACCACATTAGTTCTCTGACATGTAGAGTAAGAACTATTATGGCAGGAAAGACCAAATAGAAGACATTAGAACTGCCTCCACCTAGGAAAATAGTAAACCAAAAACTATACTGCATTGCTTACCAGGAGGAAGGAAGATGCCGACTAGAGGCCGCTTTCACTAGAGGCTCCTGTCCAAAGGGAGAGATACTACAAAGATGTGGACTCAGTGAAGCTGAAGGTGGGGAGTTGAGTGAAGAAAGAAGATAGACAAGTGCACAACATCTCTTGAGGCAAGCTGTGAGTCCAAGAAAGAGGATCCAAGAAAACAAATTCCAGGTACAAAGCCCATCACAAAGAGGATGAGAGACCCTCCTCCCCCAAGCAGGAAACTCAATGTGGGGTCTCTGCAAGCAAGCAGGGAACAAAAGACCTCCCATTCTACCCCATGGGAGAGAGCTGCTAAACATGAGGTCTTCTTATCCAGGTAGGTCCCACTTGTGAGCCTAGGCATCACAATTATATGCCTGACATAAAATTGAAAAACTATTTCCCTACAATTCTGAACACCCAGTCCACCCTTCCCCCTCACCTGGCAGTCTGAGGTCTGCCCCTGCCAAGGCCAGAGTGCTTGGCAATTCCCTTAGAGGCTTAGGCTTTTTGTAGGATACGACACAGCAGTGTGGAAACAGTGACATGAATGGAAGCAGGGGAGCATGGGAAGAGAGTGACGCATGGAAAGGAGAGTTGAGCTGCAATGGTGTACAATGTGCGGATGCACTGATGTTCCTGTTCTGAATTTGGTGGGTATTTTCTGATTTGGTGGCTCACTGGAGCAGACCAGGCTCCATCCCCTTGGGTTTGCAGGATGGTATTGCCCATTCATTCTACTGTTCAGCTCCTGGAGACCCTTTGAACTCTCCATGATGAGCAGTGATTTTACTGACTGGGACAATCTGATTAGAACTCTCAATCTGGCCTGTCCACCCGGGGACTCTCTGAGGTAGAGTGGCAGTTTTTTGTAGAGGAAAAGGTATGATTTTCCTCTTTCACCTGTCGCTGGTGGGGGGTGGGTCACCGCAGTTGCTTATATCTCTCCCTAGCCAAGATTTCAGGCTAATGCTGCAATTTGCTAGGATTGGGTCGAGGCTGGTTGACTTCAAGACAGATCAGATCCAGTTTGCACTATCTCAATAAGCAGGTCCTCAGAGTCTCTGGCTACATCTTTGAAAGGGACCTTTGTAAGGCTGTAGGGAAAAAGGCACAATCACAAGGCCCAGCTCATTGGTAAAGGGCTAGTTAACTCTCCTACTCAGGGCCCTCAATCCAATATCACAGTACAAGTTTTAATTGCCAAATTGCAGAAAATACTCAAGGGGCACAACCAGCAGAAGAACTCTGGCAACTGAATAATCAGAGTAGATCAACTCCCCCAAGGATTGACAAAGAAGATACAAAAGAAGATGCCATACATAGACAAATGGCTGGATTGTCAAAAATAGAATTCAGAATAAGGATGGCAAATGAGATGAATAGAATGAAGGAAAAATGGAAATAGAAATTCAAAGAGTAGTTCAAAAGTTATCTCAAGAAATCAATGAATTCAAAGATGAAGTCACCAAGGATATGGACATAAAGAGAAAAGATATAGCAAAGCTCAAGGAAGTGAAAAAGTTATTCAAGGAGCTTCAAAATACAGGAGAACCCCTCAGTAATAGTTAGGCAGGCAGAATAGGTGTCTTCACAAATTGAAGACAAGGCTTTTGAATAATCCCAAGCATTCAAACAGGCAGAAAAACTGAAAAACAAGAACAAAAAATTCCCTTAGAGGGTTATGGGATCATTCCAAAACATCAAACATCCATATTATATGAATTCCTGAAGGAGAAGAAGATGGTTCTAAAAGCACAGATGCTCTACTCCAAGATATTATGGAGGAGAATTTTCCAAGAATTGCAAGAGATACAGAAATTCAGATAGTAGGTTGTTTCAGAACCCCGGAATGACTAATCCAAATAATATATCTCTTAGATACCTTGTAATTAATTTTGCCAAAGTAATATGAAGAAGAAAATCCTGCAAGCAGCCATATATAAGAAAAGCATCATTGGCGCTGCCTGTGGCTCAAAGGAGTAGGGCACTGGCCCTATATGCCAGAGGTGGCAGGTTCAAACTGAGCCCCGGCCAAAAACTGCCCCCTCCCAAAAAATAAAATACAATAAAAATTATAAAAAAGAAAAGCATTATCTACAAAGGTAGAAATATTAGAATGACTACAGATCTTTCAGTCAAAACTTTTCAAGCCAGAAGAAGATGACCTTGAATCTTCTAAAATAAAACAACTTTCACCCCAGGATCCTGTATCCAGCTAAATTGAGTTTCATTTGTGATGGAAAAATCAAATACTTTCCTAACATACATATGTTGAAGAAATTTGCCATAACTAAACCAGCTCTCCAGGAAATACTGAGACTCATTTTCCATAATGACCAGCATGAGGGTCAACCACCAATGTAAACTTATCCAGAAGTGATCAAATAAAACCTAACTTTCACAATGGTGAAAAGATTAAAACTATGCACTGAACCTTTGAAAAATATGATGGCCAAAACACTACCATACCTATCAATTCTCTCAAATAATGTGAATGGCTTAAATTGTCCCCTAAAGAGGCATAGGTTGTCTGACTGTATACAAAAATGCAGGCCAGGTATATGTTGTATAAAAAAGACTTGTCTTGAATAGGAGAGGAGGCAGAGCAAGATGCTGATCTAGTAGCCCATCCCTCGCAGGACAAAAGGTGAGAGGGAGGGAGCTCCCAATCTTTCCCCGGGTGAATTATTGGAGTGGATGGACAGCTGGAGATGCACAGCGAATTGGTGGATTGTTGTGTTTGAGGTGTAGTTCAAAACCGCAGACTCTGCTATAGACTTTCCCCCTGCTCCACAGAGAAGCGGCAGCCAACCCCTCCCACAGGGAAGACAGCAGTTTGCAACTCACAAAACCTAATTGATGAAAATTTCGTTGAAGGGTTGATTTCAGAGTTTGGCATCCAGAGAGGTGCTTCTTTGAGCCTTAGAGGACTGGACAGCCCAAGCAGAGTTGAGGGGAGGAGACCCAGCCAGGAAACAGACATTTTGAAATGTCCAAAATGGCAAACACCTTTTCCCCAGATCTTTGAGAGTAATTGATCCAACAGTGCCATCCCAGGTGGAGAATTGTGGTGAGATCTGACTGTGCAGGGTGCGCAGGGATCTGGGGTGTGGAGTAGACACTCTGAGCTGTGGAAATTGGTGAGGAGGATCCACGTGTACTTCAGCTGTGGAAGAGGTGGCAGTTCAGAGTGGCAACAGCAGCCCCAGGGGCGAGCCCCTCCCCCACAGGCGCTGCAGTTGCCGTGGTGAGCGTCTCTCCCAAGGCTGATCGCAGCTGCCAACTTGCGAGAGAATAGGAGGGCAGAGTGGAGAGGTTTGTGACGTGTGGACTCTTGCACCAAGTTTGAAGGTCAGATGGGAGTGCCTTCTGGAGCAGAACACCCAGAGTAGGGCACATTTTCAAACACAGACGGGTGAAGAAACTCCAACTATGGCGACTGGCCAGATTGAGTGTTTACCATATTAACAAGACTATGAACCACTCACAGAGCCATCTGATGTCCACAAAGTATATTGCATTATAAATTTATCCCACTAAAGATAACATCTACCCCATACATAAAGAGGTGTATTTCTATATATATACAAGAATAATATTTTTGAGGTTGGTGTTTGCTTTTTTTAATATATCCTTTTTTTGGAGGAGACATTGATAAACAATTTTTTATTTTCCTTTCTTTCCCTAGATTATTTTTATTATCTTTTATTTTCAATTGTATTTTTCTTTTTCCTTTCTTCTGTTTTGACTCTTTCAGAAACACTACTTTCTTTTTTCTCTCTCCCCTTCCATTTCTTCCCTTTCTATAACTTCTAAGAGTGCTTACATCATATATTTTAGAGGCTTTTTTTTTCTCTTTTCTCAAGTATTTTACAAGTATCATTTTTATTGTAGATTTTTTTCTTTCTATGTTCTTTGTTGTTGTTGTTGTTTGGTTTTTTGTTTGTTTCTTATGTTTTGTCTGTATGTCTATGTGTTTCTGACTCTGGGTGCATCTGTGGGCTTGTGTGCCTGGTAGCCCTTTGACTTGTGTATCAGTTCATTTGATCTCAACGTGATAGGAGTTCTAAATGTTTTCCTTGCCAACTTGATCCTTCAGTCTACCCCCTCCCTCAATCTGGAAGTCTAGAAGTCCAACTCATTCAGAATCCAGATTGTCTGCATTTCTTAGCTAGGACGGGGCATTGCATAGATGGTGGCTGTACTGCTCAGCTGTTCCTGTGAATCCAGTAACTGTACAGGAGGACATAGAGGGAAAAGGGACAGTTCTGGCCCAAAGATAAGGAGTATCTCAGCAGCAGACAGAGGCTAGGATTCCCACACCGCGGGTGGAAGCTCAGAACCTGCTGAAGTGCACAAACCTAAGAGGAGGCTCCTTCTACCCTATTTCAGCATTAGTAGAGTGATCCTGCTGTGGTCTAACTTTGGACAATCATCTCCCCATCTCTGTGGCCTTCCAGAGAAAGTGATACCTAGCCCTACTGGGATTCCAGTACTACAGAACAGTGGCAATAAAGGTGCAGTGGCCAAGGGAGAAATTCTTTTGCTGTCAGAATATCCTCAGGTTTGAACTGAGCTCAGGTGGAACTCTCTTCAGCTTCCATTGAGCACCTGAGGCAGACAGACACCAGCCTCCCCTCCTGCATGTTGGTAGACTGTGATTACCTCAAGGAGGAGACAACAACCTCATTTTGACTCCAGCAGGCACATTTGCTCATTTGTTTTTTGGGCAGAACAAGGACACAGAGACTGGGTTAACAAAGTCTGCCAGAGAGACTACCAGAGACTGGGGTGACCATAACCCAGTGGTGAAAGATGACCAAGGTGAGGTAAGAGGCGCCAATCACCAGGCTCTAAACCTCCTACTGGACAGGCATTTCTGAATCCTGGGAGCTCCAAAGGTGCTCAAATCACACTCAAGCTGCCAATAACCCCTAAAGTCTAGTTGCTGGAGCCCTCCTGAACTTTCCAGCAGGAGACTGGGGAGCTGTCGGGGACAATTGGTCTGGAACTCTTGAACTGTACAACTTATCTGAGGACCCCCTAAGGTGGGTCCCAGGTTTACTGTAGTGGGAAGGTTTGATTGTCCTCTTCCAGATAGCACTGGTGGGGGAAGGATTGTCCTAGGTGCTTGTATGTCAATTAACCTGAGTCTGCACTCCAGGGTTACTGAAACACTAGGATTTGACAGAAATCAGCTGGATACAAAACCGAGCCACCTACCCCCCCCACTACAGTAAGTAGGACTCTACAGTCATAGACTGTAGTACTGTACAGGTACTTTGCAAAATTATAGAGTAAAAGCTGCAGTCACCAATCCAAGTTCCTAGGTGGACAGCTGGTCAACCACAACCGTAGAAGTTTGCAGTCCAATTTCACTTGACCTGCTCATATAGCTAAAAACTGAAAAACAATCATGGGGCAGAATCAGCAGAAAAACTCTGGCAATATGAATAAATAGAATTGTGCAACTCCCTCAACGAATGACAAACCAACCAATCCAGATGATCCCATAGATAAACTGATAACGGAGATGTCTGAAATTGAATTTAGAATCTGGATTGCAAATAAGATCAATAAAATGGAAACAAAGACAGAGGTAGAGATTGTAGGATGAATTCAGAAGATGTCTCAAGAATTCAACCAATTCAAAGATAAAATGACTAAAGATTTTGACACATTGTAAAAAGAAGGTGAAACACTCAAAGATCTGAGATATACAGTAGAAGCCCTCAGTAACAGAATAGAGCAAGCAGAAGAAAGGATTTCTGACACCAAAGACAGAGACTTCAAATGCTCCCAAATGCTCAAAGAGGTAGAGAAATGGAAGGCAAAAACAAATCATTCTCTCAGAGAGCTCTATGATAACTCGAAGAAAACCAATATTCATCTTATAGGAATACCTGAAAATGAAGAACTGGCTTCACATGACACAGAGTCCCTTCTTCTTGAGATTGTGAAAGGGAATTTTCCAGACATGCCTAGAGACTCTGAAATTCAGATAGGAGACAATTTCAGAACCCCAGCATGACTCAACCTGAATAAGACATCCCCCAGGCACATCATAGTTAACTGCACCAAAGTTAACATGAAGGAGAAGATTCTAAAAGCAGCCAGATGCAAGATGTAAGAAATTACATACAAGGGGAAGAATATTAGAATAACTGCAGATCTCTCTGCTCAAACCTTTCAAGCTAGAAGGGAGTGGGATTTGACCATTAACCTCCTAAAACAAAATAACTTCCAACTCAGGATCCTCTATCCAACCAAACTGAGTTTAATTTTTGATGGAGAAATTAAATACTTTAATGACATTCCCATATTGAAGAAATTTGCCATAACTAAACCAGCTATCCAGGATATTCTCAGACCTATCCTCCATAATTACCAGCTCAAACTTCCACCATAAAAGTAAACTCAAGCAGACACTTTCAATCACATATAAACTCTACAATGGTGAAAGGACCCAAAATACCCACTACACATCCCAGTAGTTTATCTTTAGTTTCAATTAATGTGAATGGTTTAAACTGTCCTCTAAAGAGGCACAGGTTGGCTGACTGGCTACAATACTTAAACCAGATATCTGCTACATACAAGAATCTCATCTCACCTTAAAAGATAAATATAGACTCAAGGTGAAAGGATGGTCATCTATACTCCAGGCAAATGGAAAACAGAAAAAAGCAGGTGTTGCAATCTTATTCACAGATACAATAGACTTTCAACCAATGAAAGTGAGTAAAGGTAAGGATGGATATTTTATATTTGTTAAAGGTAATACACAAAATGATGAGCTTTCAATGATTACTATTTAAGCACCCAACCAGAATGCACCTCAATGTATAAGAAAAACTCTAACAGACATGAGCAACTTGATCTCCTCCACCACCATAGTAGTCGGAGACGTCAACACTCCTCTAACAGTGTAGGACAGATCCTCCAAAAAGAAGCTAAACAAAGAAATCGTAGATTTAAACTTAACCCTCCAACATTTGGACTTAACGGACATCTACAGAACATTTCATCCCAACAAAACTGAATACACATTCTTCTCATCAGCCCACAGATCATACTCCAAAATCGATCACAACTTAGGTCACAAGTCTAACCTCAGCAAATTAAAAAAAAAATAGAAATTATCCCTTCCATCTTCTCAGACAATCATGGAATAAAGTTTGAACTCAATAACAACAAGAAACTCTTAGAAGTGATCAAGAAATACAACAAGGTATCAGGCTACAAAATCAACACTCATAAATCGGTAGCCTTTATATACACTAACAACAACCAAGCTGCAAAAATAGTCAAAGATTCCATTCCTTTCACAGTAGTGCCAAAGAAGATGAAATATTTGGGAGTTTACCTAACAAAGGAAGTGAAAGATCTCTATAAAGAGAACTATGAAACTCTAAGAAAAGAAATCACTGAACATGTCAA